>LYNE01000130.1:115028-128792 GCA_001662545.1 Rosa x damascena | reverse complement strand
AATTCAGATTTTAAAAGATTTTGTTTAAGTTTTTATAATATATGGATTTACTTAATCCACAGATTGTTTAAATTCTATATGGACTATGATTGATTTTAATGGATTGATTTACTAGTATTTGTTTAGATTTTACAAGTTCTTATGATGTTTTTGGTAGGTTAATTTTTTTTTCTTCTTTTTTAATAAAGCAATGGATGTATGGATCCAACTATAATGTTATATCAATGACAAAAAAGTATGGCAATCTACCATTCTTTATATTGTATACGCAAACCACGCGTCATTTGTATAACGAGGTTACGGGATGAAAGTACTGGCCTCGGCGACAATTTCATATTATTTCTTTGTTATTAATGATTTATGAACAATATGAGAAAACTAACCAGCCAAAATGTTACACAAAAAATAAAGTAGTAAACTAAAGACATAATTTATTTCTTATCTAAATAACAAAAGAAACATGTATGTATGTATCATCTTAAAAATACCATTAAAAGTGAGCTTAATTAGCTAGAAGAATTAAGGCTTCTAGAGCTATAGTGATAAAAATAAAATAAAAAATTATTAGATGAGAGCAGAGGCAGAGGCGGATAGTATGTGGGAAACTAGGTCTAAGACAAAATGGATGAGTGTCATTTATTGAGGCCTTGAGGGCCTGCTTCTCCATTTTATTTTATTTTATTTTTTAGTGAAGAGCTTCTTCATTTTTTGAGTGAGAAAGAATCCATCAAAATCTCTTAGGAAGTGGCTGAATTGTTTTTGAGTTTTGATATGTATAGAAAGCACTACAAAATCCTCCAAAATCCAGCATTTAATGAAATCCTTAAAAATCCATATACTTTTGAATATCGGTAAATTTGAATGGATAATTTTAAATCTTAATTGAATACATCAAGATTTTAAAAGACTATTTAAAATCTCAATTGAATACCATATAACTTTTAAAATACAAAAAAATCTTGTAGACTCTTAAATGAATACACCCCTATAAAATAGATAGTTATGCAAGTCTCATAAATTGTTTAGATAAAATTTTCAATAAGAATATAAATATATTTATATAATGTAATTATTGCACAATTAATGCAAGGAAAGTAAAAAAGAAAATGAATCCTTTGAAGGATGGGAGGATTCACTGGAATTCACTGGAAATTATTCTATGCACCGACAGTGTAAATGACCCAACACTTATAAGATGATCTCAATCCTTGATATTTATAATTAATATTTTTATTAATAACCTAAGAGTGTATTTAATATAATCTAACCATTCATTTATGTCGGTGCAAGTGGACGTCGGTGCACTGAATCCTCCCCCTTCACTCACAGCTTTCTCCCATATTTTCCCTTCTTAAGGAAAGTTGTTCAATTTCTTGGGCACTACCAGACTTAAGAAATGAATAATTTCCTTTCCCAACGCTCAATTTCGGGAACCAAACGAGGCATAAATGTAAATGTAAGTACCGATGAGAATAGGCTTCATGTTCATCTAAGAAAACAACAAGCTGAATAGATGACCAGAGCTTTATGAATATATTGTACGATAGCAAAGTTAATAATGGTATAGTGTGGTTACAATTTGCTAGAGATCTAGGTTTGAGTGGTATATTTGTTAGAGATCTTAGTTCATATATATTGGACATGGAAAAAACTGAGAAGCAATGGTGGAAGTACATGGAGACCGAGTTGAAGTGATTATCAAGAAATTAATAGCAAAGAAATGTCAAATTCCATTTGTCATCTCCACTATTATAAATGGAAGTCAAAATTTGGTGTCAAAAGCTTCATCATTTTGAAATTTCTAAAATACCCTTTAGATTAAAAATAAAAATTAATAATTGTTTAAGGACACCTAGATTATGTGTCTGGCCCAAACTTTAGTTACTTGTCTGAGTTGTAATAGGATTAGTCTTACAGCTATTCTCGGAGATATCCTAATAATTGTACGATTATGTTTCCTTGTAAGACTCTGATTCTATGTTTGTAATCCTTTATATAAAGAGGCTTCTATTATCAATGAAAGCACAACTCATTCTCCCAATTCTCTCCACTGTTCTCTCTGCATTCCAATTTTAGTTTTCCTAAAACACGTTATCAGCATGAATCCCTAATCCTGAAACAAATAGCCAAAACCTAAATTCAAATACAAAACCTTGAAGCCCTTTTTGCCTCTGACTCACACCTTAAAGACATTGATCACAGGAGTCCAGAACCGGCGACGGAATCCCAAGAACAGGCCAAAAAGTACTGAACTGGCCCCCGGAAGCAGAATTAGGTTTTCCACCGGTTCACTGCCTTTTGGACCTCCGATTGCCACCAAATTTTGTCAGCAGTAGCGCCTCAATCTCAGGAACGGAAGCAGAACCTCAAAAACCAGTCTAAAATTGACTGAACCGGCCTCCTAAGTGACTAAACGGCAAGCAGAAAACTGGACAGAAGCTATTTAGGGCAGTTCAGGCCAATTCCAATTAATTCCAACTAGCGATTGGCCACCTCCAGCCACCGGTGACCAGACCGACCTCCGGCTAACGTTTTTCAATCAGATTCCAGCAAACTTTTCCGGCTACCTATTTTTAGGTATTTTTTATCAAACATTCCCGCTTTCCATACTTTCAAAAAAAAAAATTTCTCCAGGACTTGCATCCTCTCTTCTTCTACCCCCCCCCTCCCCCCCCCAAATTCTTCTTTCATAGGGTGATCTAAGCTGAACTATGGGGGTTCGTGCTATCTCCAAGCTTAAAGCTTGTTGAGACCTCCAAACTTAGAGTTTGTTGAGAAGATACGATCGACCACACACATCATTGTTTCGATCTAATCCAATACCTCTTGGAATCGAATTTCTTGAGAACGATTAAGCTTAGAAATTTCTAATTTTTTGGGAGCGATTACGCTAAGAAATTCCTAATTTCTTGGGAGCAACTATGCTAAGAAATTTCTATTATTTTTGTGGTAGCTTTTTCCGCTCTGAAACTAACCCTTTTTCTTGTTCTCTTTTAGGATGAGTAACCTGAACAAACTGGACTTCGCTCCATTGGGAACAACTGGCTATGGATATCATAAATGGGTTCATGATGTCCGCCAGCATCTCAAGGCCCAAAGAATCCTAAATAAGATTCTTGAGCCTAGCCCGGACGTGCTAACTGTTGAGCAAGTTCAAGCTTTGGAACCAACTAGAACAACCTTGGAGGCAAATAAGGCGAAACCCATCATCCTAATGACTCGTCATATGGATGATTTGCTCCAGTACGAGTATATGAATGAAGAATACCTCAGAAGGCTGTGGGTCTCACTCGAAGAATGTTTTGGCAACATCCATGACTCCCTGCTTCCTGATCTAGATGTGAGATGGCATAATCTCCTCTTCTATGATTTCAAGATAGTTCTTGACTACAACTGAGAAGCACTTCGCATTAAATCATTGATAGAATTCTATGAAAAAAGATATCACAGATGTGATGTTGATTGAGAGGACTCTCTCTACCTTCCCCGTCTCTGCTTTGATGGTTGCTAAGAACTATCGAATTGATGTTACTGCAAGATGGATCACAAGGTTTCATGAGCTCATTGGAGCCATGAATGTTGCTAAAAACCATGAAAAAAATTCTTGTGAAGAACTATAATTCGAGACCTTTGGGAACATAGCATATTCCGGAGTCCAATTACAGTCGCACCCCTAAGGAAATGCTCCAAGAGTGAAACCCTAAATCTAGGGACAATTCTGGACGTTCTGGTCCATATTCTCGCTCTATTCAGGAAGGTAACCGCCAAAATAGGCAGACACGGAACCGAATAAGTCAACATGGAAAGAGAGAGAAGCAATGCCTTTGGCCATGTTGGTGGCGCCACCAATACTAAGAGCCATTCTAATGATGCTTTCAAAGCACCTCAATCATGGGAGTCTGAGCAAAGAGATGTATGTTCTCGATGTAGAGTATCCGGTCATTGGGCACACATTTGTAGAGCTTGTGAAGATATTGTCACCGCCTACAAAACATATTGTGAAGCAAGAGAACATCAAGAAGGTGATCTAGAGTGAAGGGTTGAAGACTTCAAATATGACTGGGATCAATAGATCGCCAATTCTGTTTAAGTCTTTATTTTTCCAAGCGATGTAATAGGCAATTGCCATATATTTTGTACGAAATGTCATTTGTTTAGTTCTTCTTCAACTAGGCTCATCCAAAGTGAGTATGATGTCTAGGAAGGCTTTGAGATAAGTGGTACTTAAGCGAGCTTTGCTCCACTAACATCTCTCTACTCACCTGGTCATATTTATTTTGGAGTTTCCGAATGAAGCCAAATTACTACCATTATTTTGCATTAGCTAGTACTTGGATTAGATTCTCTTAATGGTTCAGAAACAATGATGTACTCTGTTAGCTTATGAATAAATTTCAAGTCCTTTTCATTATGACTCTATTTCAATTCTGAGCTTTTGAGGAATGAATCATAGAGAAATTCAATGTCTTGCGGATAGTGTGATTACGCACACCATTCACCGCCATAGGCAATCATTATTAGAGATGTTGCCTACATATTCCTCTGTGACGATGATGGCTGGGCCTTCAAGATTAGTTTCAAGGACATAGAATAGCCCAAATTCCCTTGCCAAATGGCACCTTGGTCACAGAAACTCTCTCCTAAGGCGAATTGAACCCTATCGAGCCATTCGAGCCAAAAGATTCCATGCGAAAATGCATGTACATAATGGAAATGAGTTTCTTTGCAATACCTCTAATGAAGCGAATAAATGCTCATCTTAGAGAAACTTATGTGTCTCTCTAGTGGACTTTACGTCATCACTATTCGAACTATTAAGGGCTAGTTAGGGATTGTTGTGACTTTTAAAAAAACTGCTGCAACTGTGTTGTGAGAATAATCAGCTGTGAATTAAAACAGTTTCGTGTTTGGTAAATAATATTTTTAAAAGTGCTGCCAGTACATAAAACAACTACAGAGTGTGTTTTGATCCACAACAGCTTCTAAAAGCAACCTCTAGGCTGCTTCTAAAATTTGCTGCCAGTGATCTATAACTTTCAATTAAAGTTGCTTTTTATTTATTTACCAAACACAATAAAATCTAAAATTTTGAACAAAAGCTGATTTTTTTAAAAGCGAAGCAATTCCAAATGGGGCTTAAATCCAATAAAGTTATGAAACTATGAAAGAAGATCTCTTAGATTTAGAAATATATTGGCTTTGTCACTACAGGATAGGTCATCCTAGTTATGATATGATGCTCTATCAACTAAAGACTTCACACAGACATTCATTCTTTCGAGCGAAACGAAGCACGAATCAAAGGTTGATTCATGGATTATGTATGACGACCGTTGCTGCTGTCCACCGCCAGCCTAGGGCACAGTCCATATCCATAACTCCATGGATGGCGTCCATCATGGTGATGACGCCCAAAGTAATGCTGCAATCACCAAACTTTGCTTCTAATAGCGTTACAGATGCTCAGGCCCAACCAAAATCCTCATTGGTTGCTTCTAAGGCCACTCACTCGTTCTTCAAATCCTGTTCCTTATGGAAATTAGGACCGAGACCATCCTATGCAAAGGATACGAAAATACTCATTCTGTTCTTACATAGAATCTAAGGGGATTCATTGGACCAACTCAACCAACTTGCGGATGTTTAAATATTTCATGATGTTGGTTGACACGCAAACACACTGGTCACGTGTTGTGCCATTGTCCACTTGTTATGTTGCTTATACTACATTCCTAGCACATATCATATGACGACGGGATCACTCCCCAGATAATCTCACTTAGTTAATTGTACTTAATAATGCTAGAGAGTTTACATCGAAGACTTTCGATGATCATTGCATATCACTGGGACTGATGTTGGACATCATATTCCAAATGGTCTCGTGGAAATGACTACGATGGTAGTCTGGATATTAGTAATGCGCATTAATCTCCCTATATCCGCTTGGGGTTATGCAATATCGCATGCAGCTATGCTAATTCATTTACAACCCACTGCCACTCAATCTCTCTCTACATTATAACTAGTGACTGGGTACAAGTATCTCGTACTTACGCACATTTGATTGAGCTATTTATGTGCCTATTGCACCGCCACAGTGCATCCTCACAGGCGAATGGGCAAATACGTTGGATATGAGACTCCAACAATCGTCCGCCACTTAATACCCTTGCTAGGCAATCTCTTTACAGCTAAAATTGCGGATTGTCACTTTGATGAGACAGTATTCCCTTCGTTAGAGGGAGATAAGAACACGGATGTTCAACAGGAATGAGATGAATTGTTGTGGTTTGTCCCCACTATGTCACATCTCGATCCCCACTAAAGTGACGAGATCACACATATCAGCTACAAACATTCCTGCAATGATGGACGTCCTTATGGAAGGACATAGGGCCACCCTACACGGAGGTAGGCATGGCACCAACACCATAGAGAGTGGCACTCTAGCGTTACAGGTCATGGCCCCAGCTAGGATGCTCGGGAGGCCCTTGGGTTCGAAAGATACTTTGACACAACTCAATCCTTTGATCATCGATACTCAAAATCCGTCTCATGAGAATGTTCCTGAATATGGTTATCATTGGGGGACGCCTCAACGTCAGAACCTGCTCCTTAGAATGTAGTGCTCTCTGAAAATTACACTGGTGTACATGAGACATGGGATAAAAACTCCATCATGATTGATGATTTATTCACGCATTTCATTGCACATGAGTTTGTTGAGTCAAATGACATCGAACCACGCTCCATTGATGAATGAATGCCAACGTAGAGAAAGTTGGCCTAAATGGAAAAATGCGATCCAAGTTAAGTTGGATTCTCTAAATGAATAGGAAGGTTTTTCGAGCCAGTGATGCCAACACCTCCTAACATAAAACCTATTGACTAATGTATCTTCATTAGAAAGCGTGATGAGAAAAAGATATAGTACTCTCACCTTATGGCGCAAGGCTTCTCACAAACGCCCTGGAATCGACTACGATAAGACATATTCTCTCGTTATGGATGTCTTTTCACTCCACTACCTTGTCAGTTTGGTAGTTTCTGAATAACTAAACATGCAGCTTACGAATGTGGTCACTACATATCTTTATGGGGATCTAGATACAGAATATATATGAAGGTTCAAGGTGAACTTCATTTACCTAAGTCAAGTGGCTTTAAACCACAGAGCTCGTTTGCAATGAGGTTGAAACACTCACTAAGTGACTACTTGATTGGGAAGGTATCGCAGTTCATGTTGATGACATGATCTTCATTGGAAGCCCTTAAAAAGTTAAGGGAAACCGCCGAATACTTGAAATCCGAGTTTGAGATGAACGATCTTGGGAGAACACGATTTTGTCTCTGTTTGGAACTTGTGCACCGTGTTGATGGATGCGTAGGCATTTTAACAAGGTCAAGCCTTCAAGCACGCCCATGATCGTTCATAGTCTTGATCCTAAAAAGGATCGTATTCGTCCGAGGATGATGACGAAGATGTGCTAAAGGTAGAAGTGACATACATAAGTACAATAGACGCATTATTGTACTTAGCTCAATGCGCAAGACTAAACATCTCATTTGCAGTGAACTTGTTAGCTAGATATAGCTCCGCTCCAATGCAACACCATTGGATTGGTGTAAAAGATATTTTTCGATGCTTAAGATGTACGATTGATATGGGCTTATTCTATCCCTACAGAGAGATGATGGATTCGGACCCATCACACACCAATAACGCTGCAATACTAGCCTGCGTCCTCTATACCCATCCTAAAATAACATTAGTGTTTTGAAAGGTTTTGCTGATGCTGGGTACCTTTCTGACCCACGCAAAGGTCGTTCTCAAATTAGTTATGTGTTCACCATGGGTAAGACCGCAATATCTTGGAGGTCTACAAAACAGACCTTAGTCGCTATATCTTCGAACCATGCAAAGATTATTACTCTTCACGAAGAGGTTCGTGAATTATATGAATTGGATCGATAATTATGTATGTTCGAAGCAATTGTGGTTTGAAGTCTGCCACAGATGTGCCTACAAGCATTTATGAGGATAATGCTGCTTATATTGAACGAATGAAGCAAGGCTACATCAAAGGCTACAACACTAAGCATAATCAACAACAACATACTCTCCTCAAGATCAAAGTGAACTAGGCTTGATCTGAGGAGAATGTGGCAGACTTGTTAACTAAGTCATTGCCCAGTTCCACTTTTGAGAAACATGTTACACTACTGCAAAAATTGAATCAGACGACGGCTAAAAACCGTTGTCTGATATGGAGGCAAACCTTCATATATCGAGGCGCCATCTGATGAAGGTCAATTGTAGGGAACCGTCGTGTGAAGGGCTTGGCAGCATGGCGGCAGCAGGTCGGCAGCCTATCGACAACATTAGCTGTTACGTGACTATTCTTCAGATGACGGGTTACTTTAGAAACTGTTGTATGATGGCAATTCAGATGTCGCTTTATTTTATGCCCGTTGTGTGACTTTCATTCAGACGACAGTTTTTCAAAATATCCATTATCTATTTTAAACTCAGACGACAGTTTTTATTTTTAGGTCATTGTGAATATTGTGCACATACGACAGTTTTTTTGTGGTTATTGTTGTCCTAATAGAATGATTCAATGCATTGTACGTATATGGTGAAACTGAAATAAAAAATGATCAAATTAACAGAGTAGCTAATCAATATATAGAAGAAATTGTTATAATTCACATCATGCACCAAAATAGATTGTGCAAAGGTAATCTTTCATCTACAAAAGGAGTACATCTAATACTACTCTCCTAGCAATATACATCCAGAAATTTTCTTAAGGAGTCTAGCTTTGCTGCTTTCATGAACTCATTGGAGTCTAGCTTTAGAAGCTTCTGTAGGAGCTTTTTGCTCTCTTTCTGTACTTCCAGCTGCATATGGATCAATAGTTCACTGAGTGGTACAAATGCCAAAACAGAAACACAACAATTCAATTATACCCTTTCTCACCAGTCAATGCTAGGATCATGTACCTGAGATTAGAAAAAAGGAAACAACATACTTATTCACATATGTGGTCAATGAAATACTGAATTTATACATGTTATCATCATTTAGGAAAGGAAACAACAAACTGGACTATATCCAAAGCTTCTTTAAGTGCTCCATGTTTCACCAAATTTAAGGGAACAGATATCCGTAATGCATGCATCATTTGGAATGACTTAATTCCTACAAGCACTAACCCATCACATGCATGTGGAAGCTAAGATGTGCAAAGCAGCTGTGCTATCAAAAAGATTACTGCCTCCACAGAGCCCAGATTAGCTGAAGAAGAAGATATAGTGTTATAGGCTGTGTGATCTTGTCGAGCTCATCTTCATTATCCCAGTTGTGTGATCAGGTTCTATAGGCTGTGTCGTCTCTGCCTTCATTTCTTCTAAGACATCAAAAGCATGGTCAACTGCTCCTGATTGACCACATGCAATAATAAGTGCATTGAATACAACTCAAATTGGCTTTACTTTCTGCTGCATGTGATATTTCATCAGCATGAACTTGCAATGCAGGAAGATACAAGAAACCACTTGCTCATAAACACATTAAAGAAAGCAGGAATTCTTCTGACATATAAAGGAAGCTAAATGGGCATTATTTCTCAGAATGGAAGTAACTGACTAAATATTTAAACATTCAATATTCAATCCATCAAAAAAATCCATAGACCCCATGTCAACTATTGAAAGAAGAGAGCTTATTTGACATTTTGATAGCCCAAACAAGCACC
Source organism: Rosa x damascena (assembly GCA_001662545.1). NCBI lineage: Eukaryota > Viridiplantae > Streptophyta > Magnoliopsida > Rosales > Rosaceae > Rosa > Rosa x damascena. The sequence goes on along the minus strand of LYNE01000130.1, from coordinate 119,028 downwards.
ACATGTTGCAGTAAACAAGGCTTCCTCGTCTTAATTTGATGGAGAATATCACTCAAGATAGCACCAAACATGCATAGCAGAATGTTTATGTTAATCAACTAAGAAAGCAACTGATATTGAAGACTCCGTCAGCCAAAATAACTTATATGAAGTAGATGCACATAAATACATGTCTTAGTAAAAAGAAGAGAAACCAAAAACCAAAAGTTATATGGCAGTTGTGAAAAAAAGGTAATAAACCAGACATGTCTATCCTAATTATATTGAAAAAGAAAACAATTTTAGCTACTATGACTCATACATTCTCTATTGATATCCCAAGTTAACAAAGTAATTTGCTTTTTGATTTTTGCAAGCTTCACTTGATCCAAGTACAAAGACATTGAATAATCATCAAACTTATGTATTGCAGGTCTTTCTGTAGTTCAATTTTTCTACATAAATTAGTTGCCAAAGACAGAGTTATTAGCACAGAAGCAATTAGTCCATGATCACTATCTGCCATCAGTTAAAAATGATTGTAATAATATTATTCAAAGAGTGGAAATACTATACAAATTGATTCCAAGGTGAAAAACTATAGATGAGTATATAACTTTATGCAAGAAATCACAAATATTTACATTAATATCAATCAAAAAGTGCAAGGCACGAAATTACATACATTATACAAAGCAAATAGCAGTAAGTAAAACAAGGATTCATAATACTGAAGAGAATAAACTAAATTGTGGAATGTAAACACTTAAATAGAGTATTCAATGGAAGTAACAACATGGTATTGAACCTTGCATGAATTTTCTGTGCAATAAAAATGAAATCAATCTGATTGTAATGTAAATAGGTGGACAAGTGGAGGCAGTAATCTTTCCTGATAAATAAATAATAAAAAATAGCATGTCAAATAGGTATCAACTCCAAGCACACAACTTAGATATATTGTTTGAAGGCGATAGTACTATATATGCTAGAATTAGAGCTACTTAGGTTACCTTCTCAGTCAGTAACATATTTTTGTCTACTCACGTGCTTGAGTTTTGTTATATCATAAGCTTTTGCGGCTGTTTGTTCCAAACGATAACCTCCTAAAATATTATGTCCGAGAAAAGATTAAATACAAATAACAATGGTGTAGGATAGTTTACAATGACTAACCTGAACATAGGAAGAAAAAGACTCACTAACCCGATTAACCGATATTGCAGTTCGATTGGGACAAGCAGCAATACCAGAAATTCAGCGTGCCATTTTCTGTGGTAGGCTGCAAAATGAACAAAAAGACAACTAAACTTAATGTAACACACAATTTACCATCATAGCCAAAAACAACTTACCAATTGCTATAAACTTTGTACCATCAATTCAACTAGTATAGACATGGGGCCAAGTGGGCATGAATTTTTTTCTAAGTTCAACAGAAAATTATCCACAAGCATTACAGAGAATTCTATGTTCAACACAAAATGGAACTTAAGAGATTGGTGAACAAAAATTTCATATATACTTAACAATCAAATAGATAATCAATCAAGAATCTTAGGAGTTTCAATTTCCACTCCAATTGTACTCGAGTCCAAAGTACATGAACAACATATTGGAATTTTAATTTCAATTAAAGACAACCTCAATCTCCACTAGTATTGCAATCTAGAAATTAATTGATCAAATTGATGTTAAAAGGAAATAAAAAAATTTAAAAAAAGATCAACTTTGATCAAATAGAATAACAAAATAACAAGCACAACTAAAAACCCCCAAAGTCCAAGTCAATATATTAGATGTCAAACAATAAGTGTAAATTAGGGCCCAGACAGAATAAAGTTCCATACTTGAAGCACCTGAGATAGATTTTAGAGAAATATACTTTTCAATTGCAGCCTTTCATGGGTCTAATCAGTTACCCCTTTCCAGCTTTACCAAATTTAACTAATATTCAACTTAAAAAGAAAAAGATGTAAGCAGCAATTCTCTTGAAAGCCAAATGACAAACAAACAACAAGAACATAAAGAAAAGCAAATCAAAAACAAGCAAATAAACTCACATCCGAGAGCCTGATGCTTCAGTTTCCAGAAAATGAACTAGTTCAGATGTTATATGTTCAGAATTAGTTTATGCATTGCCATAGTGAACTAGGTAGTTCGGGTGTAGGGTATATCATTTGCCAATATCTGATGGATGGACGTGTCCTGCATAAGTTTGATTTCTGCATTTGACTTAGTCGGATATCATGTAGACATCTTTTTTAACACCAGTACAAAATAGAGAGTGAGCTTGGTATATAAGTCCTATTAGATTTGTTAAGCAACTACAATACAATTGCCACTGAAATCCAAGGGAATCATTATGCAATTTCCAGATGCATCAAACCAGGCCCAAAAGTTTAACTTCAACTAATTTAGAACATAAACCCATAAAACTGAAGATGTATTGATATCATGTAAACTCTGGATTGCTCAACACAAAATTCAGCATAACCCAAGTAAGAAAATGCACTGCTGAAGCTAAATGGTATATAAATTTAAGCTAAATGATAATCAAACCGCCGACCCAGATCAGCAAATTTCACAACTATAAACTACAATCAACAAAAAAGAAGTGAAATTTAGATATAACGGGAAGGACAATGGATACATTGGCTAAACAAGCAGCGAAGGCATCGCACAAGAAGGTCTGCAGGAATGAGATCTCAGACCTGGGGCTAAGATCCGCCATGTTGGAAACTGAAAAGTTCTAGCAAGATTCAAGCCCTTGCGATACTCATAAAACTCAGCAAGATGCTCAGCCTAAAAAACAACAAAGCATAAAGGAATTAGCTCAACACCAATTACCCGGCCGTTGAATCGGGTTCAATAAGAGAGGAGACTGAATTGAGATACCAAAAAAAAATCCCTCAACTCTAGGTTTGCTTTCAAAATTGGTAAGCCCTGAACCCTCCGCACTTGCTTTCAAAGTTGTAACCACCGACGAAAGCAATAATCACCATCGCTGAAAGATCTGAAGAACCCTAGAGGCTACCCATTAGGTTTTCTTCCCTTCGCTATTTCCCAGATTGAATAACCTAGCTAGAGGGAGAGATGGTTTTGGTCGGGAATTGTCAAAGAGAAAAAGCTTTGGTTGGGGTTTGTCGAAGAAGATAGAGGATTTGGGAGAATGAGGTTTTGGATGTAGGGAAAGAGGAGAGAGGAGAGAGGTCTAGGTTTTGATCTGATGGATTTCGACATCGTGTAGAACAGAGAGATATGGTTGAAGTGAGGAGGCGCTGATAGTTGTCGAGAGAGAGAGAGTGAGGCACTGTCGAGAGATTGAGGAGCTGTGGGTATTTTTGTTAGTCTTTTGCTCTAGTGCTAGGGCTTCAAGCCCGGCTATATTAATTTGGACAAAGACTTACACAACAAAATTTTATAAAAATGTGGTTTGAATGCAACTATTTTAAATTTGGGATTTGTCTCCAATCAATTTGACTTCCCTCTTTGGAGAGGTAAAGAAAAATGGTGGTGGGAAATCTCCCTCCTTCAGCCAAACATATTGATCAGACCACAGTTTTATTATTTTTCGTGTATGATTAATAGATGTTGGGGGAAAAATTTGGGGTTTGAGATGGGGTTTGGCACCACTTACACGGTGGAAAACTTGCCGCTCAATTTTTTAAGCATCACACAACGGTTTTGTCCTTAAACGCCTTCTGAACTAATTCATATGCCCATATCAGAAGACAGATTTTATAAAAAAGACGTCCGAAAAAATCAAAATTAATCAGACAACGGAAAAGTATGATACGTCGTGTGAGAGGTGTCGTCTGATTCAATTTTTGTAGTAGTGTTAGTAGCATCGTTTGAGGAAGTTATCCGAACTCCCATGACCGTAGTCATTAGGGGGAGATGCAGACATCAGGGGGAGATGTCTACATGTATGGTCTCGAAACGTGAAGGGTGTGTTGTACTCTTTCTTCTTCGACCGAGGTTATTTTCGTCCCACCGAATTTTTGTTACTCGGCAATGT
>LYNE01000130.1:92311-102631 GCA_001662545.1 Rosa x damascena | reverse complement strand
TATATATATTTTTTTTTTTTTGAAATAATGGTAATTCCATTGATAATAGCGCATGCCAAGAAGGCAATTACATACCCATCCACTGACACATAACAATGGTCAGACAAGACTTCGTGGAGGAGCCACAGCGGTACATAGGATAGACCTACTATATTAGAACTTATCGCTCGCATAACAGCGAGCCTATAAGTTATGGAAAAACATAGCAAATAGACAAGCCTAAACAAAACACTTGTTGGGTTCCTAATACAAGGGAACTTATTGTAATTAGACAAAAGCTAAAAACATAGGTTTGGGCCAAGAGCCTAAACCCCAGCCCAAAATAGCAATGGACTAGGGCTAAACCCCAGCCCAAACAGTTCCGGCCCAATAACGGAGTCCACGAAGGATTGCACCCGGCCCATCATTGGTTTGGGCCAGTCCACCTTGTCCCTTCCACCACGCCGTCGTACAGCACCACGTCCGGCCGAGTTCCACCCGACCCACGTCGCTAGACCTGCGTCGCCACGCCCGCCTTGCCACGCCTCCTCGTTCCGGCGATCCAAGCCGTGCAGAGCCAACGCCTCCGCAACTTGCATCAGCACAGAAGACCCATCTCTGCAGGCCCTGCAACCGCACACGCCATCGATCGAGATCCATGGCCACCGTCGATCCCAGAACCCCGCAGCATGAATCGACGACCGGACCCGTGAAGCACGCTCACCCTTCGCACCTTCCTAGCCAAACTTTCTGACGGAACCCGAGCCAAATCCCTCAGACAATCCCATGGGCCTTAATTAGATCTCCCGTCCGGCAGCAACCATGACGACGGTGTGGCAGGAGACCAGCCCCAACGTCCGGGCGCCGCCGGACGAGAACGAGATTGCAACCGGAGGTTTTAGGGTTTCCCTCAAGATATTCTTGGTTATTTGGTAACTTATTTAGTCCTTTTAAGATTTATATTTAAAAAGAGATGGATAGAATTATAAAAAAGGACTTTGAAACCAGAAAGAACTAGGGACGGCCCTAATCCAAGTTCAATTTGGATTTCTCAAACCGCTTGTGGACTTGGCTTTTGGGTTTCTTCTATTTAAAGCGGTAAAGCTTGAAAGTTTAAGGGAGTGGATTTCTTAAACCCTAGCACTGAATTCATTCACATTAATGGAAAGAACTTATCCCAATAGATGGCCTCGTCCAGTTTGGCATCATCCATGGAAGATGTACAGGGTCATTAATGGCCACTTGGGATCTGCAGGATCGATTGCTTTCGACCCAAGTGATAAATGGTTTTGCACTGGCTCGGCAGATGGCACAATCAAGATATGGGATGTAGCAACCGGAAAGCTACAGCTTACACTGACAGGACATACTCTTCAAATTCGAGGCCTTGCCGTTAGCAGCAAGCATCCCTATATGTTCTCTGCTGGCGATGACAAAGAAGTTAAATGTTGGGACCTTACACAGAATAAGGTCATTCGTTCATATCATGGTCATCTAAGTAGTGTTTACTGCTTGGCAACTCATCCCACTCTTGATATTCTACTCACAGGGACACAGGGGGACGTAATTCAGTATGCCCGGTTTGGGATATTCGTACCCAAACGCATGTTCATGCATTCTTGGGGCACGACAGCACAGTTTGCTCGGTTTTCACTAGACCAATCGATCCCCAAGTTGTCACTGGCTCTCACGACGCAACCATCAAGTTCTGGGACCTTAGAGGTGGAAAAGCAATGTCAACTCTCACACACCATAAGAAATCCGTGCGTGCAATGGCGCCACATCCTAAGGATCAGCATTGTTTTACTTCTGCGTCAGTAGACAACATTAAGAAGTTCAACCTTCCGAGAGGGGAATTTTTACACAATATGCTAGCTCAGCAGAACACCATAGTTAACACAATGGCGGTCAATGGCGATGGAGTTATGGCCACCGGAGATGACAGTGGGAGTTTGTGGTTTTGGGATTGGGAGAGTTGCCATAATTATCAGCAATCCCAAACAACTGTACAGCCAGGTTCACTGAATAGTGAAGCTGGTATTTGTGCTCTTTCTTATGATGTCACTGGCACAAGGCTAGTTACTTGTGGAGCTGACAAGACGATCAAAATGTGGAAACAAGACGAAGATGCCACACCAGAAACTCATCCTCTCAATTTCAGTCCGCCTAAAGATATCCGGCACCTCTAGCTTTGATTCTCCACTGCTGTTGCTCTGTTTAGTGACATGTAATAAAGTTCCATAACAATTGAACTTAATTTGATATCTATTCTTTCATGAACGCTTGTTAGGATTCATGTAGCTGGTTGCTATGAGATAGATCGAACTATACAATTTTGTTGCTTGTTAGTATTCATAGACTAGATACATTTCAAAGATGTGCCTAAATTCTTCCAAGTACTAGAAAATTCTGGTTTTTATAGCGACTTTTACATAAACTGTTTCTTTGAAAAAGCATTCGTGGTCTCAATCAATTGATTCAATTCACCTTTTGCGTATCAAAGAGTTATAGAATCTAGGTGAGAGTTGCATCCTAGTAGGGTTTGGTTAATTACAACTTTACTAGTGGTGTTTCATGCACATAGGTTACTTTTCCTCGAAGGTGAAAACTGATGAAGATCGGTGGAAACTTTCCATAGACGGACATAAAATTTTAACAAACGACATTAAATTTTGGGTGTCTTGCTATTTGGCAACCGCATTTTCTTTTGGAAATTTCTTTAACATAAGTGAACCGCAAAACCAACCTTTTTTTAATTTTTTTCTTCAAAAAAAAAAAAACTTTTTCGAGTTTTTTCTGTTATGCCCTGTGGCCAACAGAAGGCCTTATATTCTGGATCCAGAAAGCCTTTGATTCTAGATCAAGAAAGGGCAAAAGGGAAGGGACAAACTAGCAGCCATTACACCACATGGGATATAAGAGAAATGAAGAATTAGAAATAGGAGAGGAAAACCTGGAAGTAATTCATTGAGTTTTTTGGCAGAGAGAAAGGATAGAAGAATGAGATGTTTTTTATGTGTGAGAAAATGAACAAAAGTAAACATATAAAAATTCTTTCCCCCATCCCATATCTTCTCCTGTTCCTATTGTGCTCTTGTCGATCTCACTTTGACAATATTCCATGCCAATAATCGTAGTTTGTTTAATAGGCAGATTCTAAAGCATTAATAGAATATTTATTTAGAAAAAGTATAAAGAGAATATTGGATTGTCAAGGTCTCTATCTCTATTTAGTACTAGTAGTAATCCTTCCTAACCATAATTAACTAAGCAGGAGCATATTGGCACTTAAAATCTTTGCTTTCTACCATTAGCTTATAGTCATCCAGCTAAAAGGAAATTAAATTAGATCACCATTTAAAGCAGTGAAGCACCGAGACAAACAAGTTTAAACAAAACGCCATGCCCGAATGTATATTCATATAATTCATGTACGTGATCACACCCAGACTGAGATTTTTGGTAGCCACTTTTTAGATAAATCGTTTAAAAGGTGAAAGTGGCCAAGTGGGTGTGTACCTTTTTCTAATGTCTCCTTCAGGGTTGTTTTCCCTCATGATAGAATGAAGAGACTTGTCCACCAGTTTGTATTTTAGTTTCATGTTGGCTTCCCCAGAGGAGATGGAAGAAAACCTTCACTTGGGACCCTACGATTGGCCAATGTGATCTTCTTTAAACATGGATGCCCAAACTTCATTTTCTACAGCATCTCTTAGTTGCTTGTCGGCGATCAGCCACTGATAATACACCACTGATAATACACTAGGAAATTGACATCTGATGAAACTGAGGAAAATGATATATCATATTTCACCTGCACAAGTAATCCTTATTTTAGGAAAAAGGGATGCAGAGAACAGTAGAGAGAATTTGGGAGAATGAATTGTGTTTTCATTGATAATAGGATCCTTTTTATATAGAGGATTACAAGCAAAGAATTAGAGTTTTACAAGGAGACATAATCGTATAATGATTAGGATATCTACGAACATATCTGTAAAACTAACCATATTACAACTTGGACAAGTCATTAGAGTTTGAGCCAGACACATAAATCAGATATCTTTAAACACTCCCCTTTGTGTTGCCCAAACGTGATGCTTCTCTCGTTGCCTCGTCAAAAACCTTACCGAGTAACAAAAACTCAGAGGGACAAAAATAACCTCTGTTGAATGAGAAAAAGAGTACAGCACACCCTTCACGTTTTGAGACGATACATGTAGACATCTCCTCCTGATGACTACGATCATGGGAGTTCGGATAACTTCCACAAACGATGCTACCAACATGTTTCTCAAAAGTGGATTTAGGTGATGACTTAGTGAATAAGTCTGCCACATTGTCCTCAGATCGAACCTAGTTCATTTTGATTTTGAGGAGAGTCTGTTGTTGCCGATTATGCTTGGTGTTGTCGCTTTTGATGTAGCCTTACTTCATTTGTTTAAAGCAAGCTGTATTATCCTTGTAAATGCTCGTAGGCTCATCTGTGGTAGACTTCAAACCACAATTGCTTCGAACACGCATAATTATGGATCCAATCCACATACATTCACGAACCGCTTTGTGAAGAGCAATAATCTCTGCATGGTTCGAAGATATAGCGACTAGGGTCTGTTATGTAGGCCTCCAAGATATCGCGGTCTTACCCACGGTGAACACTTAACCAGATTAGGAACGAGCTTGTGTGGGTCAGAGAGGTACACAACATCAGCAAAATCTTCCAAAACACTGATGTCATTTTGGGATAGGGATAGAAGACGCAGGCCAATGTTGGTGGCGTTCCTGGTGTGTGATGGGTCCAAATTCATCATCTCTCTGTAGGGATAGAACAAACATATATCAATCGTACATCTCCAATGGTGTTGCGATGGCGCAGAGTTATATCTAGCTAACAAGTTCACTGTAAATGAGATGTCGGATCTTGTGCATTGAGTTAAGTACAATAATGCGCCTATTGTACTCAAGTAGGGCACTTTTGCCACATCTTCTTCATCATCATTCAGACAAAGAGGATCCTTTTTAGGATCAAGACTACAGGCGATCATGGGCTTACTTGAAGGCTTGACTTTGTCAAAACGCCTAAGTATCCATCAACACGATGCTCAAGTTCCAAAGCGAGACATAATTGTGTTCTCCCAAGATCCTTCATCTCAAACTAGAATTTCAAGTGGTCAGCAATTTCCCTTAACTCTTTAAGGGCTTCCAATGAAGATCATGTCACCAATATGAACCGCGATAGAATCTGAAATCTGGAACTTGTCATAGAAATGCGCGGCCATTTACATATCCCTTTTCAATCAAGTAGTCACTTCAATAAGCGTTTCGACCTCATTGCAAACGCACTCCGTGGTCTAGAGCCACTTGACTTGGGTAAATGAAGTCCACCAGGAAACTTCACATATATTCTGTATCTAGATCTCATAGAGACACATGGTGACCACATTCGTAAGTTGCAAGTTCAGTTATTCGGAAACTACCAAATTGACAGGGTAGTGGAGTGCAATGACATCCATTACGAGATAATATGTCTCCTCGTAGTCGATTCCAATGTGTTTGGGATTACCATATCTTTTTCTCATCATGCTTTTTAACAAAGACCCATTAGTCAATAGGTTTTATGTTAGGAAGTGTTGGCACTGGCTCTATAAACCTTCCTCTTCGTTAGAGAATCTAACTTAATCTGGATCACATCTTTCCATGTAGGCCAATTTTCTCTACGTTGGCATTCATTCATCAATGGAGCGTGGTTCAATATCATCGGACTCAACAAACACATACGCTATGAAATGCACGAATACATCATCAATCATGATGGAGTTTTTATCCCACATCTCATGTACACTAGTGTAATTTTCAGAGAGCTCTATATTCTCAGGAATAGGTTCTGATGTTGAGGCGTCACCCAATGATAATCTTAATCCGAAACATTCTCATGAGATGGATTTTGAGTGTCGATGATCAAAGGATCGAGTTGTGCAAAGTATCCTTCGAACCCACGGGCCTTTTATGCATCCTAGCTGGGGCTATGGCCTGTGATGCTGGAGTGCCACTCTCTATGGCGCTGGTGCCATACCTACCTCCATGTAGGGTGGCGTTATGTCCTCTCATAAGGACGTCCATCCTTGCAGGCATATTTGCAGCAAATATATGTGATCTCGTCACTTTAGCAGGGATCGAGATGAGACATAGTGGGGACAGACCACGACAATTCCCGTCGTTCATGTTGAACATACGTGTTCTTATCTCCCCCTAACGACGGAAAGATTGTTTCGGAAAGATTGTTTCATCAAAGTGACAATCCTCAAATCTAGCGGTAAAGAGATCGCCTAGCAAGGGTATAAAGTGGCAGATGATTGTTGGAGTCTCATATCCAATGTATATGCCCATTCGTCTGTGAGGACCCATCTTAGTGCGTTGTGGCGGCGCAATTGGCACATAAATGGCACACTCAAATATGCGCAAGTACGAGATACTCGTACCTAGTCACTAGCTGTAACTCAGAGATAGATTGAGTGGCGGTAGGTCGTAGACGAATTAGCATATGCATGCGATATTGCATCACCCCAACCGGATATAGAGAGATTGATGCGCATTACCAATGTTCGGGCTACCATCGTAGTCGTTTCAGCGAGACCATTTGGGTGTGTACATGGGAATATGATGTCCAACATTAGTCCCAGTGATATGCAATAATCATCGATAGTTAACTCTCTAGCATTGTCAAGTCCAATTGACTGAATGGGATGATTTGGGGAGTGAGCCCGTCGCCATATGATCTATGCTAGGAGTGTAGCGTAAGCAGCATTACAAGTGGACAATAGCACAACAAGTGACCAGCGTGTTTGCTTGTCAACCAACACCATGAAATATTTAAACGTCCGCAAGTTGGTTGAATCGATCCACGGAATCCTCTCGAATTCTATGTAAGAACAGAATGAGTATTTTTGTATCATTTGCATAAGACGGTCTCAGTCCTAATTTTCCTAAGGAATAGGCTTTGTAGGATGAGGGAGGCCTTAGAAGCAACCAATGAGGATTTTGGTTAGGCCAGAGCGTCTGAAACACTATTGGAAGCAAAGTTTGGTGATTGTAGCATCACCTAGGGTGCCATTACCATGATGGACACCATCCATGACGTCATGGATATGGACTACGCGAGCCCTAGGCTGGCGGTGGATGGCAGCAGTGTTAGAGGCAGCGGCGGCGGTCACACTTAGTCCAGGAATCAACCTTTGATTCTTGCTTCGTTTTGCTCGAAAGAATGGATGTCCGTGTGAAGTCTTTAGTAGACGGATCATCATATCATGGCTAGGATGACCTATCCTATTGTGACAAAGCCAATATGTGTCTAAATCTAAGAGATCTTCATAACTTTATTGGATTTAATAACTCGAATAGTGATGACATAGAGTCCACTAGAGAGACACATAAGTTTCTCTAAGATGCGCATTTGTTCGCAATCATTAGAGGTAGTGCAAAAGAACTCTTTTTCGTTCTCTACATGCATTTCCACATGGAATCCGTTGGCTTGAATAGCTTATTAGGGTTCGATTTTCCCTAGGAGCGTAGAGAGTTTCTGTAACAGTAATCAAGATGCCATTTGGCAAGAGAAATTTGGGCTATTTCATGTCCTTGAACTAATCCTAATGGCCTATCCATCATAGTCACAAAGTAATATGCTCAGAATTTCAAATGGAGTTATAATGAAAAGAACTTGAAATTTTATTCATAAGCCAACAGTGTACATCATTGTTTCTTTGACCAAAAGAAAATCTAATCCAAAATTAGCTAATGCAAAACAAAGGTAATCGTTTAACTTCTTTCGGTAACTCCAAAATTAACATGACCAGGTGAGTAGAGAGATGTCGGTGGAGCAAAGCTCGCTTAAGTACCACTTATCTCAAAACCTTCCTAGACATCATACTTGCTTTGGATGAGCCTAGTTGAAGGAAAACTTAACCAATGGCATCCACTAATAATATTGTGGCAATTGCCATATTACATCTCTTGGAAAAATAAAGACTTATTCAAAATCGACGATCTATTGATCCCAGCCAGATTTGAAGTCTACAACCCTTAGTTCGAGATCACCTTCTTGATCTTCTTGTTCCACATAGTAAGCTTCTCTACCTTCACAATATGCTTTGTAGGGGTGGTAATACTCTCACGAGTTTTACAAATGTGCGCCCAATGATCGGATGCTCCACATCGAGAACATACATCTCTGTGCTCAGACTTCTTTGATTGAGGCGCTTTGAAAGCGTCATTAGGATGGCTCTTAGTGTTGGTGGCGCCACCAATATGGCCAGAGGCCTTGCCTCCCTCTCTCTTTCCACGTTGACCTCTTCGGTTCCGTGTCCACCTATTTTGGAAGTTACCTTCCCAAGTAGAGCAATTATATGGATAAGAACGTCCAGAAGTATCCTAGGATTAGGGTTTCGCTCTTGGCGCCCTCCCTTTGGGGCGCAACTATAATTGGACTCCAAAATAGTCTTTGTTCCCACGGGTCTCGAATTATAGTTCTTCACAAGGATGTTGTCCTGCTTTTCAGCGACGTTCATAGCTCCAATGACCTCATAAAACCTTGTGATCCGTCCTGCAGTAACATCGATTCGATAGTTCTTAGAAACCATCAAAGCAGAGACGGGGAAGGTAGAGAGAGTCCTCTCAATCAATATCGCATCTGTCATCTTTTTACCACAGAATTTCATTAAGGATTTAATGTGAAATGTTTCTGAGTTGTAATCAAGAACTGTCTTGAAATCACAGAAGCGGAGGTTATGCCATCTCACTTCTATGTCAGGAAGCAAGGAGTCACGGATGTTGCCAAAGCGTTCTTCGAGTGAGACCTACAGCCTTCTGGGGTCTTCTTCATTCAGATACTCGTACTGGAGCGAATCATCCTTATGTCGAGTCATTAGGATGACGGCTTTTGCCTTATTTGCCTCCAAGGCTGCTTTATTTACTTCCAAAGCTTGAGCTTGCTCAACAGTTAGCACGTCCTGGCTAGGCTCAAGAATCGTATCCAGGATTCCTTGGGCCTTGAGATGCTGGCAGACATCACGAATCCACTTGTGATATCCAGAGCTAGTTGTTCCCAATGGAGCAAAGTCTAGTTTGTTCAGGTTACTCATCCTGAAAGACAACAAGAAAAAAGGGTTAGTTTCGGAGCAAAAAGGCTACCACGAAAACAATAAAAATTTCTAAGTGTAGTCGCTCCCAAGAAATTAGGAATTTCTTAACGTAATCGCTCCCAAGAAATTCGATTCTAAGAGGTATTGGATTACATCGAAACAATGATGTAAGTGGTCGATAATAAATTCTCAACAAACTCTAAGTTTGGAGATCTCAACAAGCTCCAAGCTTGAAGATAGCACGAACCTCCACAGTTCGGCTTAGGTATCCCTACGAAAGAAGAAGGAGGCTAGAAGAAGGGAGGTTGCAAGTCCCCGAGAAAAAGAAAAGAAATTGAAATCTTAAAGAAAAGTACACAAAAGCAGGAACTTTAATGAAAAATTACCTTAAAAAGGACAAACGGGGGTCACGAGAACTTTTGGCTGGAAAAATATGCTTCTGACCAGTGGTGGCCCGTGGCTAGCCGGTGGTGGCCGGAATTGCCCTAAATAGCTTCTGTCCTGTTTTTTTGCCTGCGGTTCAGTGACTTAGGCTACTGGTTCAGTCACTTTTAGACCGGTTCTTCAGGTTCTGGTTCTGGTTCCTGAATCCTAGCGTCGAGGTGCTGCTGGTGACTGAATTTGGCGGCCGTAGACTGTCTGGAAGGCGGTGAACCAGCGAAGGATTTGTGGCGGACGGTTTGGAGCTTCTGAAGGCTGGTTCTGTAGTTTTACGGCCGGTTCTAGTGGTTCTGCCGCCGGTTCTGAACTCCTGGGGTTGAGGGCTTCAAGGTGTGCGGCAGAGGTAGAAAAGGTTTCAAGGTTTTGTATTCATATTTAGGGTTTTGCCTTCTTGAATCAGGGTTAGGGCTTCGTGCTGATAACGTGTTTTAGGAAAAAGGGATGCAGAGAACAGCAGAGAGAATTTGGGAGAATGAATTGTGTTTTCATTGATAATAAGAGCCTCTTTATATAAAGGATTACAAGCAAAGAATCAGAGTCTTACAAGGAAACATAATCGTACAATGATTAGGATATATACGAAGATATCTGTAAGACTAACTCTATTACAACTTGGACAAGTCACTAAAGTTTGCGCCAGACACATAAATTAGATGTCCTTAAACAATACCCTATATATTTAATAATAGTCAGTTAAGTTCATTGGAAGCAGCATACCATATACAAGTAATATGTGCAGATAACTTCTTGTAAACCCAAAAAAAAA
>LYNE01000130.1:41427-57061 GCA_001662545.1 Rosa x damascena | reverse complement strand
GAGTTTCAGATTTCGTGTACCGAAATGTTTGGTTTGGAACTTTATGTATTAGAATTATTAGTGGCCTTTACTTGGTGTACTGTTTGCGAAATTTTCCCTTGCGTTTTCTCTAAAACCTCATCTAAGTTCGATCTGTTCATATGTAGATGCTTATTTTCATATTAGATATCAAACCCATATTCTTTTCTCCGTCCTCTCCAGTCTTCGTACCCATCTTGAACTCAATCTTTGATTATTTTTTGTTTTGTTTTGGATTTTTGCTTAAATGCTCAAATTATTGTTGAGGTGTATCCATGGAAGCTAAAAAAATAAAAAAAAAATTGTCCATGACTATCAATTATTTGAACGGAAATGCAAGAGTATAGAAACGGGAAGGGTTAAATACTGTTTACTCCCTGAACTTTCAGGGAAAAAACAGTTCAGTCCCTTCCTTTTTAATTTCACACGTTTACTCCCTCATCTCTCAATTTTGGACCAATAGGTCCATCCGTTAAGTCTCCGTCTAATTTTGACATTAAATCAAGGGTAAAAATGTATTTTTCTTCTCTTCTCTCTCTCCATAAACAAATTCCCAATTTTTTTTTTTGGGTCTGATCCCACCTCGGTGAGTTCGATGGTGGCGGAGTTGTGCTCTTCATCGTCTTCCTCAACCTCTTGTGGCACAAAAGACTTGTAAGCTCTTCATCCACCTCAACGACCTCGAAGAAGCCGCCCTCTACACCCGCCACCATCATGCCCCCAAAATCAAAACCCAAAAAGTGCAAAACCCCAAAACTAGTAATCATTCCCACACCGGAAAACCCAACCTGGAAAACTGCAACAAGTCTTCTCTAAACCCAGATCAATTAGACAAAAAGAAAAGAAAACCAAAACGATTCCATCAACAACCCATGAGCTCCTTGCAAACCCTGCTCAAAACCTTCTTCAAAAACCCCAATACCATCAAATCCCAATCCCAGGCCAAACAGCTCCATGCCCAATCCACACTGCCATCACCAACGCCACTGCTCCGCCGCCCAAAACCTTAATTCCCCACTTCTCCAATGGCCATCACAAAACCTTCAAATTAAACTTCCAAAATCAACAAACAAAAAATCTAATTCCAGAATTGATAAAAAAAACCAAACTTCTGACCAAGACCAAAACTTGACCACTCAAATCGAATACATATGGGAGAGATTGGCGTATATGGTCTTGGCCTTGAAGCTCTGCTGCCAAGCAAGAATCAAGCAGAGAAGAGCAGTTTCCCGGTTCCGGTGGAGAATGAAGGTACAGATGCTGCCATAGATGCAACCGGTAAGAGGAGAAAGCAAATTCCAGCTAGTTGGCGAGGACGAGGCAGATGCAACCGGCACCTGGCAGAAGTGACCTGATCGAGCGGAGGAGACGGTGTGGGTCTCGATCTGGGTGTCGAGGTGGAGAAATTGTCCACTTTGGCTTGCCGAAAAGTCATGGAGAACGCTGGAGAAGATCGATCTGGGTGTCGACGCAGAGGCGAGGCGGTATCTGATGGTGGGGTGTGTGAGGAATTAAGATTCAGATGGGGTGTTTCGGCTTTACGAGGAGTTGAAGGAGAAGTTGGGAGGGGAGGTGGAGGATGGACTTGTGGTTTAGGATCCACCAAATCCTATTGGTGGTGGAAGAGGAAGAAGAGAGAGAAAAGCAGAAGGGAAAAAAGAGAGAGAGAGAGAGAGAGGAAAAAATAAATTAATTAAAAAAAAGAATTGAGGGGTATATGAGACATTTTGACGTGGAAGGGATAACCACATCAGTGCTTAACCGAGAAATTGGACGGAATGGACCTATTGGTCCAAAATTGAGAGATGAGGGAGTAAACGTGTGAAATTAAAAAGGGAGGGATTGAACTGTTTTTTCCCTGAAAGTTCAGGGAGTAAACAGTATTTAACCCAAAGGGGAAAGAGGTAAAGAGAAGATGAGAAAAGGAGAGAGATTTCAAAGATCAGATGAGAGAGAAGGTGTTGAGTTTGAAAATAGGGGTAAGATTGGAAAGAAGAAAATATTGAAGTATTTGCAAACCATTGGATCTAATTATAGCCATGTGTCGCCATCTTAGGTAGGTTAGGAGAGAGTTTAGCTTCAGAGAGGATCCTCTCCCCTTAATAAAATCTTAACAAAAAAAGTTTGAAACAATTGGTGGACTTTAGCCATGTAGACGTGGGACAGTGACGTAAAGGCATAGAAACTTGAGCAATCACTAAACTTGTCCATCTCACATTCTCACTCACACAAATTGTGTGCGGGGGCCTTAGTGGCGACAATATCTGTAAAATGAGAAATTCTTAGGTAGGGGTTTCCCTATCACGTGGCTTTAGGGTAAGCCAATCAGAAGAAAGAAACTTTTCTCCCTTTTTCGAAACTGTCCCTGCTTTTTAAAAGTGCAATACCCAAAATATCCCCTGCTGATCCCTGATTGGTCAGCGGCACCGCCACGTAGTGCGGCTGACGTACGTAAGATTCTCTCCTGTAAAATTAAGGGCTAGATGTTATAATGGTCATGCCACGTACGAACACTTCCTAACTTAAAAGTAGGGTTGGGCATCCAAAACCGAAGGCCCGGTACCGTCCCGAAATCGTTCCGAAAACCGCCGGTACAGGCCAGTATCAAAATATGAAATTCACTGTTTAGGCCCGTCCCGTCTCTTTCCGAGAAAACGGGCCCGGTACTGGTACTAGCCCAATAGATACTGGTTGGTCCCGTCCCGTCTAGTTTAAATTAATTAAATTAAATGTTTAATTTTTTTATATTACTTGGCTGAGTTTGATTGGATAGTTTAGTCAAACATATGGGAACACAGAGGAATGACCACACCTGATCACTACGTGACTAAACGAAGATCTCGATTGAAGACCTCGATCCCCAATTCACTAACATCTGTTTTGAGCTCTCTTCTCCACTCTCCACTTCTCCAGATCTTCTTCTGTTCTTCATCTAAATTCCAGATCCCCAATCTCTTTCCAATTTCCCTTCATATAGCAAGCATGATGAGATGAGCAAATGGTAGAGTTGAAGTAGCCTCAACCTTCTATTCTTCATCTAAATCCCAGATCCCCAATCTCTTTCCAAGAACCGTTGATTGAGGGCATTAGGTAAAAGGGGGAATGGGTGATCGATGAAAGAAATCGCTCCTAGGCCGTTGAGCATACCGGTAGTCAATTAAGAGTTCTCCCGAACAGCACTTGGTATATTTTAAATCGTCTTAAATCGAAGTTCTCCCGAACAGCACTTGGTCATCCTCCTTAACCTCATAAGTGATGAAAAACTAGTTTGTTTTTCATACTTCAAATATTAGATCGGATTTCATTAACCTCGTCTTAGTAATCGCATTAGTAATCTCACTAACCTTAGCTGCAGTAGTGCTTCTTTCTTCATCAATTAATGAATGGTTTTGTCAATATGTCCAGTTTTTGAGTTGCAAGTTCTGTCTTTAATTGTAGATTACTGAATTAGTGACATGGAAGAAACACTTCTGATCTTTGAGCTTTTTACTTTGATGTTCTTAATGTTTCACAGTGCTAGGAGGACAGCTGCATCCTGGCATGATTGAAATCTGGAAATTTTGGATACCTGTTAAGTACTTCAGTGTAGGAAAGAAAAGAAAAAGAAAAAAAAATCGGGTATCCAGAATTGGGCCCGGGCCCGACCCGATCCCAATCGGTTTCGGTACTAACTTTGAAAAAACGTAGTCCCGTCCCGAATAATATTTTCGATACTGGGCTCAGTATCAGTCAGTAACCGGCTCGTCCCGACCCGTGCCCAGCCCTACTTAAAAGGCCACTCATATCGGAATAGATTTCACCTCATCGGAAAATAGAAACATAATTAAACTCAGTAATTAACCGTGCCCATCTCTATCTCTCTTTGTTGTGACTTGTGACTTGTGACTTGTGACTTGTGAGTGAGCCAATAGGGATTATATAGGGACCTCGATCACCTGGTCCTCTACTAGAATATGAAATGCTATATAATAAGGTCATCAAAAAAAGAAAAAGAAAAAGAAATGCTATAATAAAACACTCACAGCCGTCGGATATCAAGATGAAGCCACATCAGCAAGGGCCGTTTTCTTCCGATTCTCAGCAACCTGGGTTTCTTCCTTTTACAGTTTTACTCTATCTAATCTACACTTGGCCTGAGTTCTGCGCTCCGACGAGGGTGACCTGAGGTGGGTTTCGAATGGGTATATGGACTCATGTCAAGAGGAGGAGACAAATGAGGTATTTGAATTTTCAAGTGCGCTTTTCATGATATATATATATATATGTATAGAAATGTACACCACATGAATCATCAAAAGAGTATATGAATCATTAAGAAATGTAAAACTTCAGTGTTGTCGCTTTGGTTATAATGGATTCGGGTTTG
Organism: Rosa x damascena; assembly: GCA_001662545.1. NCBI lineage: Eukaryota > Viridiplantae > Streptophyta > Magnoliopsida > Rosales > Rosaceae > Rosa > Rosa x damascena. The sequence goes on along the minus strand of LYNE01000130.1, from coordinate 52,677 downwards.
TCAGCTATCTCTTTCTGGGTTCAAATAATAATGTTCTGAATCGTCAAACTGATAAAGTTGAGAAGAGCGTTATTAGGCCATTAGTTTAACTGTAGCCAAGTAAAAAATCTTTGTAAGGGGGACTGAAACTGCATGAAATTCATATTGGTATGCGGTAGAAAATACTGAAATTGTACGCTTCTGTGCATAAATAACATTTTGCTATTGGTTGTTGTGCTTGGTTTCAAATGAAATGTCTGAAACTTATTCATTGTTCTGCTGCTAGACTATGAATCTTTACCTGTCTCAATCACGTATAACATGCATACGAGGTTCTCGATCGTCTTGGTTGTTGTACTTTGTTCTGTAATGTCAAGATAATAATCCAAGTTCATGAGGTTTTGGACAGTAAAACCATCTGAACGAAGTTGAACTTTCTACTTGCAGAAATTGGACATTATTCACGTTAACTGTAATAGAGCATAAGAAAAATCTGTTGATTCCTGTGAATATTGGATTGTTAAAGCAATGCATTTATTTTTTCAAGTTGCTTCTTAACATTCTTTTTGTTTAGATTGTTGAAGCCTGGTCACAAGCTACCTGGGTCCGGACTATTCTCAGGTAGTTCATTACTTGTTTATCTCATCTAGTAACACCACTTTTGATCATGATGCATTATCTTTGCAAGAGTGGGGTTTCATCTGGTTGTTGTGCCTGTTTGTCATCTCTTAGGATTCGACTAATGGAGGTTGTGTGACTACGCCAAGAGATTGGGAAACTGCAGACCACAGACTGTAATCAGGCATGATTTGAACTTTTCATGCAAATCTAGTCTGAATATATATTTATCAGCTCCCTAGAAGATATCTCCCCTCAACGACACCCTTCCTCCTTACCAATCCGCTCTGAGCTTGATGTTCAATTCAAACAGTTGGAGGTCTTCGCTGTCGATTGCCTTAGGGTACTTTCTTCAAACTTATCTGCTTCATGTCAACTATGTATTTATTTCTTAAAAAAGTCGAGAAACCAATAAGGGTATTGAATATCCAAGAAAATGCTTCCAAAACCAAAAAGAATAGAGCTTCATTCGTTGTTTGAGAACCTTTGATCAGACTCTCAGAGGCATGTGGCTGAAGTTGAGCCTGGATATCATTTTAACATAACCTACACACTTTCATGGAATCACAATTAACTTTAGTAAATGATTTGCGATCTAATCTGGGGTTAAAATTTGGAGTCCCGCCACAAAAATCATTTCTTGACTTCATTTCAATTTTTCGTCAAGAAGCCCAGAGCTCTCTCTCTCTACCCCCCCCCCGGCTTTGGTTTTCTCATTTCTCTCTGAGCACGTCCTTTACACTTCACAATTTTCGTCAATGTGGTTGTACTGTTCTTAAAGCTTAAAATCAGTCTTATGCTCACTATTACTTGATAGCTTTGTCCAGGTTGTGGTACAACAACTGAAGGATGCAGAGATCACTGAGCTGGACTCGCTTCTTCTGGTAATCAACTAGCTCTTACTCATCAATTATGAAGGAACTCTTAGTTGCTCTCTCTAGTGTTGCCGTTGGATCTTCCTTTACGTAGTTTTTTTGCTGTAGAATTGAACTTTTGGTTGAAGAAACCCTAGATTGATATATTTGATTGCTAGATGTAACATTTTCTGTGACTGCAATAAGGAAATGAGAATAAATGTATGAATTTGACTCTGAATACTCTATTTTATCTGCTCTCATCTCAGACGAGGAACCTGCCTCACATTGCTATCTGCAGTATCAATTAGAACAGAGGCCTTTTTCCGGAGAAGGATTTCAACAATGTATCTGTTCTGGCTTAGGTAGATCTGTTTGATAAGTTAGATTTTGTTGGTAGTTATTGCCATACTTAAACTTGGTTTGTGACTTCTGTTGCAATTTTGGCATCTTCAACAGAGATGAAGATAAAAACAATGCCAATGCATGCAGAGTCTTGCAGAATTATTGAATGGATGGAAAAAGGTGGCAATAAGAATTCATTCATTTGGATGAGCTTCTCAGCTTTTACTTATTTTCTTTTGAGATTTTGATTTTCTTATTTGACTATAAATTTGCTTTACTTATTTTTTATTTTAATTTTATTCTTTTTTGTAAATATTTGTAGGTGTTTACAATGCCTTGCAGAAGAAGTATATGGAAACTCTTTTGTTCTGTGTGTGTGAAGTCGTCGAAGGACCAATGATAGGAATACACATGTAAGGCTTAACGAAAATTAAACATTTAGATCTCTCTGTAAGATCTGGTTAATTTCACATGAAACAAGGCAGGTTGTAATCAGTACCATTTTAATCACTATAAATGTTGATAAGCATTACTTTATGAGGCACCACAATCCATGCTGGTTGAATTTATGGTTTGAACGTTTATGTCTGATGATATTATTTTCTTACATTTTCAGAGAATTAACTTTTTCTAATTGCTGTTGACCTGCAGTTTCATTCACTTACTCAAATTCTGAGAGCCCGGAGGTTTCAATGAATTATAGTCGCTACCGAAACAAGAAACAGTGTGGAACATTCAAGTGATTTAACAGCAGAAATTACGCCCCAGCCAGATGGGTAACTTTCGATTTCATTCTCATCCTGCTCTCTTGAGCTACCAGTTTCCTCAATGTATGGGATAATGTTAATGAGCAGGAATTCTGCTTGTAAATTAGTCCACATACTTGTCCCACTCTGGATAGCATGTCTGAAGAGGCAAGTCTAAAATTGTTTTTAGTTCTTGCACCATATTGTAATGCTCTAGATGACTTTGTCTATCTTGGTAAATCAAACTCACATTGTTTATGTTTCAGTGTGCCATATTGATGAAACTCCTATACTATGATGATGTGGCGTTATACCCTTGTAAGTTGCTTTCTTGAAATCCAGCTTCATGTCTTGTTCATTGCTATGTGCCTTCTGTGCCAAAAGGTGAAACAGTTATGTGACATTGCAGCCAACAGATTATGAGCCTCCATTCTTCCACTGCTGCCGAAAAGAGGAAGCTTGTAATCCATGGACCAAGGATCCTTTGAAATTGGAGGTTGGCAACGTAAACAGAAAACATCTTCTATTAAATCTCAAGGTAAGAATACGGAGTCTTTTTGGAATGGCCAGATAGTAATAGTTGTCATGTATATGTCAGATTTGGTTTAGAGATACTTATTAATGATAAAGGTAAATAGTGTGTTTGATTCCTGCGAGGATGAAAATGATTGTATTCAAGATGATGAAGTGAGCCTAGGAGCTGATTCCAAGCAAATGATTCCTGCGAGGATGAAAATGATTGTATTCAAGATGATGAAGTGAGCCTAGGAGCTCATTCCATGCAAATGGATGGGTCTTCTGAATCTGACAGTGAGGTACAAGTCATCAATTTAATTTACATCTTCTTTGGCTTTTGAGCTTCAAATGAGCTTAATGGGCCAAATGTTTAAATATCTAGTTCAGAATATGATTTTGACACTAAACCTGACATGTTTTGTTACATTTCCCAGGTTCACCAATCATTAGAGGATCAGTATACAGTTGCTCCTGTAGGTAAGACTTGTAAATCTTATTATAGTATAGTATAAGCTTTGCAGTAGAACTCCCACTTGCTGAAAAGATTTTTTCGAATTGTTGGTGGGAATAATATGGTTCTCTCAATAGATAAGCAACAACCAGAATAAGATAGCAGCACAATTGAGGAAGGTAATCAAACAATTACACATGCTTAAGTAACCAGAGCAATCTTCAAAGGAGAGTAGAGTGAAACGGAAATTTGAGAATTGCGCTGACCAATGAGCTATTTATTGGCTTAATGTCCTAAAGCCTTACTTTTCCTATTTTTTAATCAGTCTGCTGCATATGTGTAGGCTAATTAGCTGTATGCTCTATAGGTACAGAAGATGCTCAGGATAAGTAGTCGCCGTATTGAAACTGTTGAAGTTATTGATGTTCTCGCAAACTTCCCAGACATCTCAATGGTATGAATTTGAATTGTCCAATTCTCTTATGAAAAACTTTGCCAAAAACTTGCCCTTGGTGTAGTTTTGGCTTATAGAAAAAGATGCTTTCACATTTTCTTTAATCTATTTTTACAACTCTTAATATATGGCCTATTGACTTCATCTCTTCATCATTGATGCAAGTTCTGACTGAAGGTAAACTGAAACAATGCACTTAAAGCTTTTGCTGCTTTGGTTTTACTCATCTGAGGAGATTTATAACAATTTCTTTTCAAATATGTGTGGCCGGAATAAAGAAATTATGGACAAGCTTGTCTTGGAAGATGTTCTGCCAAAAACTGGAGTGGACACTTTTTTTAACAAACTTTTTTGATTTCAAAGTGGTGTCCCAGTTTCCTTTCTTTTGAGAAAACCTAATTTTCCTTGAGACCTACATGTAGGATTGCGATGGTGAACAAAATTCTTATAAATTGAAATGGAGTATATGAATCATTATGTAAAAGTTCAAGTGTTAGCTCGCATAGTATCTCTGCACCTAGGGTTTCTTGCCTAAACCGTACAATTATGGCTTGTCCATTCTTTAATTATGATAGGTGTCAACCCAAAATATCAACACCACCTTTGCTTAATAAACTCATCAAGTCAAATTGGGTTCAAGAAAATAAAGATTTGTAATACTGTAAATATTGACCAATTAAATATACTGAAAACTTCTGACCAACACTTTTGTTCATCTGCCTTTCCATTTTAAAGTTTCAACTGATCTTGATAGTTTCCTTTCTCATAGCCTTCTCACTGTATGCAGTATGCAGAACTTTTGAGAGTCAAGATATGGTCTCTGAAGTATACCTACTTAGTGGTGTTTCTTTGTGACTTTGGCAGTTCTTTGCCTCCTGTTTCAGAATATGAACCATGTCACTCTGGTTATAATGGATTTTGTTTGTCAGCTATCTTGTTCTGGCGTTCAAATAATGATCTGAATCAAACTGATAAAGTTGCGAAGAGCATTATTAGGACTTTAATGCGGTGAAACAAGTTTCCCTTGTTTTGGAAACTTGTTTTGATTTCAAAATTGTGTACCTATTTCCTTTCTTTTGAGAAAAACCAATTTTCCTTGTGACTTGCATGTAGGAGTCCAAATTTGCGATGGTAAAAATGAATGGTCAAGTAGTCGCAGGTGGTGATAAAGCTCCAAAGACTAACGTTCACATGTACAGAAAGGTGATTTGCAATTCCTATCTTTTCATATTTGTTTGTGCGAGGAGTTATCATAAGTACTAGGATTTTGAAACTTTATCGTCGTATTTGCTTGGCCTTACAACTATTCTTCAGTCTCAAGTACAAGATTGCACACTATATACTGGATGATGACAGGCATTCAGTTTTCTGATAGTGTTATCTGATATGTAAGTGGAAATTGGAGTTTCGAACTGTGAAAGGAGAGCTAGGTTGTTGTTTTGATTATCGTATGCTGTATGCTTCAGCTGGTTTTCGCATTGAAGAGCTCTAAGATTGAGTTCTGTATTCGTAAGTATATCTACTTAGTTTCTGTTTCTTTTGAACAAATGAACATTGATTGGTATAGATGCGAATCGAAATCATTTTGAGTTAAAATCGATTAAAAGCTATTCCCTCTTGTGCAAGCTACATGCTTTTTTTCTAAGTAATGTGTCACCTGTCTGTCCAGTCCCATTTGCATTCTAGCTACTGGCTTTGTGTAAAGGGCTCTTATCAATTTGGTTTTTCTATCTAATGATTCTGTTGTCCACGAATGAACGGACATTTTTTCTAATCAATTGATTTTTGTTTGGTTTGTAGGCATTCTTGGTTCGTACCTTGCTAAGGAAGGACGTGTATCTGATGTGGTCTCTGGTGCATTCAAGGTAGTCACCAAACTGATTATTATTCCTATGAATTCTTAGAAATTAAAAGGGGCAGTGTACGAGAAATCAAATCATACATAAATGATAGAAACCTCGAACGTTCGGGAAATGCTATGAGGTGTTCGAAAATGGTTGAAGTAAAGCGCTCAAGTTTTCTTTGTAGCTTTCTAAGTTCTTTCCTGCACTGGTGGGCAGAATTCACCTGCTACTTCCATTTCATATGAGACATGTTAAAAATTTCACTTCAAAGTTGCTCTTTTTGGGACTGTATGTTGTGGTCTTTTTGTCAGTTGGTGATTTTGTATCCTAGGAATAAGAATGAATTATAAAACAAGGAGGGTCAAGGTCCAGATGTCCAATGTCAGATACTAATGAGCTACTTAAATTTTTTTTTTCTTCTTATTGTTCTGGTTTTGTTAAGTTTAACCTTTTCAAGCCATTTGCAGGTTATTGAACTACAAGGAAAAACAGATTCCATCAGCACGGATTTTAGAAAAGTTCAACATGCAGTGCTGACTCTGGTAATTTTTTTTATTTTTTTTTATCTTGTGTGTGTGTGTGTTTCTTGTTCTCATACAAGTAGATTCACGGATATGAATTCGAAGTCTGATTTCTTTTTCTTTTTTCCTTTTTGTCTCAGGAAACTAAGATTAACAGAATAGAAGGCAAGCTGGTATTATGGTACTACTGACCACAAGATACATATGCTTTTGACAAATGATTTATATACTTCATGATCCATTATCTTGGTGCTAGATAGAGTTTCATTCTAATTTTTGTGGCCTTCTGACATCTCTAGGATTCAACTAATGACGGAGCGTGGAGGTTGTGTGACTATGCCAAGAGATTGGAAAATAGCAGAACCACAGAACGTATTCAGGCATGTATTGAATTTTTCCTGTAAACACTACTGGCAGACCATTTCTTATGTCTTATTTCATAGAATTTTAGGCTCTATTTTGGTCTAACGATTGATTTCACTGCTTTGTATGAAAAAGTCAACTAAATACAGCATTGTTATCCCATTAACAAATTATTGCTTCTGTTCAAAATTTCACTGCGTATGATTCTGTTACTTTATATATTAATAACATGCTTTTCAATGTTATATTTGGCATCATATTGACTCTATTTCTATTATGTTTAGGCATCACCGTCCAACTCTTCTAGGCGATCTCGTGAACTACCGCCAGCCTCACCCTCATCTTTGGTAAACTTTGTTATCCAAGTCTATGCACATCAGTCTACTTTTGGTCTTTTAGTTAAATGATTTTTAAGGCTATCGATGGCCTTTGACATGCATGTATTATATGTGTTTGCTTGTATGATGTATGTATGCATGAGAAATTTTGTTTTTCCATCTCAGTGTGTTTATTTGCATCTCACTGGTTATCACTGACTTATGTAGGTGACACCATCGAAGTCGTCAAGGCCAGCACTCGAGCTACCCCCAGCATCACCCTCAAGGATAAGTTTTATTTTTCAAGTGGATAGGTCATTGGTTTGATGCTAAGAAACATTTAATATTGGTTGAGGGATTAAAGCTTTGTTGGTCTTATTGCTTAAATTCGTCTGATATCATGCTCTTTTCTATATGATTATGAAAATGCATATGATATAATTATACAAGTCTCCTGTAACGGTTCCCATAATAATCTCATTAGATAATGTAGGGTCTGATGACTGTGATCCTACAATGTCCAAAGGTAGAGTAACTAAATCAGCAGATACAATTATATTATGATATGAGTAGGTCTCCATACACTTTCTGTTGTACTGGACATTACTTGTTGGTTAGGAAAGTGGACAGTTTCCTGTGGTTATTACTGAATAAAAAACTGCTACAGACCAGTTTAGATAGTTAGACTCCCGTTGTTCCTTTCACTGTCAGTGTATTTATGATGGGTTGAGTGAGCCACTAATTTGTTGGCAAGTTGGATTCAAATGTTTCAAGTTGCAGATTTATGAGTCTTGGGCCTTCCTTAGATCAGGATGTCTGCTCAAGAAATATAAAGTTATTGAAGTTCTGAGTTCTGACCTATATGCTTGTTAATTTGCCTTTCCATTTTACCTGTTCCCGATAATTATCTTTACTGCTCAATGTATGCGACAATTGACATTCAGGATAGGGTTTCTGAATTAGTCCACTTAGTTGTGTTTATTTGTGACTTTGGCAGGCTGGCTGTTTGCCTCATGTTTTAGAATCTGAACCACGTTGCTTGGGTTCCAATGGAATTCAGGTCTGTCAGCCATCTCTTTCTGGGTTCAAATGATGTTTCGAATTATTACATTCGGGAAGCGCCAAATAGTCACTCTAATGTGGTGAAACGTATTCCATCATGGTTATTTTATTTTTTATACGAGTCTTTTGTACACTTGGAAACATGATTGGGCATTTTTTGTTTCCCAATTGTCAACAATTTGCCTTCACAACTTAAAACAGTACACAATCTGTAATAGTTTTGGTCTTTTATACAATTCGATCACCTTGGATGAGCATTCTCCATCTCCTTTTCTGTTTGTGTATGTATTGACCATCTTCAATTATTTCAGGAGAATGAATAATGGAATTTCAGATGTGTTTGACCCACCAGCTTCTGAAAGCACAAGCAATGGAGCTTCCAATTCTGGTCGATTTGGGTTCAAGTACCCAACCTCTAATACTTAAACAATCCTAAGGACGCGAAGTGCTACTGTTGGGATGCTGCCACAGAATCGTTCAGCTAGTAGACAGTTCTGATTGTCTTTGTATACGTCTGCTGTTAAAAAATATATTCGTATCATAAATTATTGGTCTCCCTTTTGGGAGTTTGGGGTAAACAAGCCTCGAGTCGTCAGACTGGTTAGATTTGAGTGCCAACCTCAGATATAGGTAGTACCTTAGGGCCCAAGTCAAATTCATTGTAACTGGATTGGGTGCTGAATTTTGCAGAGTAGTTGCCCTGCTTTAATGGTTCTTAAAGATTTTTAGTATGGGGAAATGATCATTTACCCAATTTCAGCTGAACAATTGCCCACTTGCACAACGAAGAGTTTAAAAACCCCATTTACCCAAAACACTCTAAGGGATTATTTCCCCTTTACCCAATTAATTCTTTTTTAATTCTTTTTATTTATTTTTGGGACTTTTTTGCCCTCTCCTTCTTTCTCACTTAGAGGGAGAAATCAACCTCCACCTTGCTAAGCTCCGGTGACTAGTGGCCGGCCTCGGACTCCGGTGACCGGAATCCGGAGACCGGGTACAGGAATCCGGAGACCGGTGACCGGAATCCGGCGATCGGTCACTAATAATACCCAGTAACCATATTATTGCCCCCCAGTAATCATATTATTGCCTCCCAAAAATCATGTTATTGCCTCCAATAATCATGTTATTGCCGTCCAGTGAATTGTATGAACTCCCAAAAGCAAAATGAATACACTACAGGCACAATTGATCAATTTATAATCATATTATTGGCTCCCAATAATCATATTAGTGTCTCCCAATAATCATATTATTGCCCCCAATACAAAGTCCAATGTCTCTACTGCCTCCCAATAGACCACCAAAAATGCACAATTTTGTAGGATTCACTGATAATTTGACTTTAATACACATAAAACAACAGGTAACTTATCAAAACACCACACTATAGTGATCCATGTCCCTCATATCAAGGTCTACTGGGAGCCAATAATGTGTCTACTGCCCCCCAGTAGACCATCAAACAAACACCACAGTTACCCAATAATCATTTTACTGCCCCGCCACCACCGCCCTCTGATCAATTCCCCAATCAATCATAAAAAATCTAATTTCATTTACTAGATATTAATGCTCAATTTCTTTTTGGGTCTCCGCTCATCACTGCTGGATTATTGGAATTCGCCAGCATCCAAAAATTGGTCAGAATCTGGCTGTGGTGGCTAGCCGGGATTGCTCTGGAGCTGGACTGCAGTAAATACCCACTCCCCATTTGATTCAAGTCCTGTTCGGCTGGCCTTCTCTTCCTTCCCATGCTTCCCTCCGCCGCTGACGCCGCCACTGATAAGTCCAACGACACCGTATCACGTAGTTCCTGCTTGGCCTGAAGCATAGAGTGCATGGTGTTGGTCTGGAAATTGGGCAGCGTCGACGAGCTGTCCGAGGAGGAAAGCCCCAAACCCTGAAACAGATTCTGCCGCTGGTTCTGACTACTCTGGTGTATGGAAGACGAAAAATTGGGGCTGTAATAAGAAGATCTGAGCTGCGACGGCACCGACATGCTTGAACCGGAGCTTCGTAGCGAGATGTATAGAGAAGTGAAGTTTGCTGGGATGATCATCAGAGAGAAAGAGGGAGGTGGGTGGAGAGAGAGAGAGAGAGAGAGAGAGAGAGANNNAGAGAGAGAGAGAGAGAGAGAGAGAGAGAGAGATAGATCGGGTCTGTGGTCAGAGAAAGAAATCGGTGAGGGGGGAGAGAGAGATGAATGTATTTTATTATTTAAAATGAGGGCAATACTGTCAATGGATGTTAGATTGGGTAAATGGGGTTAAAAATCTCTTGCCGGAGTAAGTGGGCAATTTTTAGTCTAAAATTGAGTAAGTGGTCACGGCCCCTTTTAGTATTGTTAAATCTCGAGGTGTAATGAACTTGCTATTTCAAAACGTTATATGCGGTAATGCTCTGCGTTTTTCTTTAGACGGTGTGAGGAAAAACAGAAACCACAAAACAGAGGAGGAAGAAGAAAATTCTTGTAAACTGAACAAAACTCTCTGCTATTGATCATTGTAAAATGACTAAAATCAAGGGATAGATGTTTAAATGTGTTTCCTAACTCAAAAGCCTCATATCGGAACAGAGTCATTTCACCTAATCGAAAACATTACTGAGTTAATAACCTACTCAAATATATGTAACCTACTCAAATGTACTGTGCCGCATCTTCAATCAATCAGAGACTCCAAAATCATAAACTCAACAATTAAGAACGCTTCAAGATCATAGACACAGCAATCAAGAATACCAAGTAAACCATGTATGCCAGGAAGAGGTTCTTCAACACTCGAGCATCCTTGTCCGTCTGACTGACCTGAGCCTAGACCTGTAAATGGACCGGATTTTGATTTTGATCCGGACCCGCTCCAGATCCGTGGCTATTGGACGGGTTTGGATCGAAAATTTTAATCCGTTGATCCGTTAATGATCCGAATCCGTTAACCCGTTTATTTAACAGATCAAATACGGATTTAGGTCGATCCGATCCGTTAATGATCCGGCCCGTTTTTGTAATAATCAAATATTATTTTTTATTAATATAATATTATTTTAAAAAATATATAATATAAAATATGAAGAATTTCTAATACAAATTTTTTGCAGAAATTTAAGGGACAGTCCATCACCCAAGATTCCAAGAAGCATTAAGAATTTTAATAATGTAATTCTACTTTTGGTGAT
>LYNE01000129.1:158549-174973 GCA_001662545.1 Rosa x damascena | reverse complement strand
AAAAAAAAAAAAAAAAGACGTAAGTCTATTGGGGGCAATAAATGATTGCAATGTGCCGCTCCACATTTTCAACGAAAAGAATCCAAAAAAAATAATAAACATAAAAGAAACAAAAAGGGGAAAGAAAATCACAAGAAAATAAAGGAGTATTGGGGGACAATAGATGTCTATTGGGGGCCAATACATGATTACAGCGTGCCGCTGCACCACTAACAGGAGCATGTCGCTGCAAAGTTTCAACAAAAATAACAATAAAGGAACATAGACATCAGAAAATTACCATGATTTCCATTCTTTCCGGTTGCACAAAGAATCTGCCCCTTGTAGACACTCTTCCCAAAAGTGCCATCGACATACAACACGGGAAGACAAAATTCAAAGCCTTGAATGCAGGTTGCATAAGCTACGAAAAGCCTCTGAAACCGATTACTCAATTGATCAACTTCCAAAACAAAAGAAGATCCCGGGTTAGTCTCAAACACAGCTTCCCTATACCAAGTTAGCATGTTAAAATCAGCCTTAGAACCGTAAATCATTTCCCTAGGCTTCTGCTTTGCTTTCCAAGCAACCTTGTACGATTTATCAAACCCATAAGCTGACTTGAACTTGCTAATAATTTTCGTCAGCTTCAATGACAAGTTATAGCTAATGTCCTCTTCAATACATGTCTTGACAATTTTCGATCCCAAAAGCTCATGTTTTTGCTTTCGAAAAACACCTTTGCAAGAGTGGACATTGTCCAACTCACCAATAATAAAGCATCCATTTGCAGGCAATACATAACCACAGACATTCCACTCACATCCTTCGGTTCCCCAATTGGAACAAACCGCATGAATTCTGTCCCAATCATTTCTAATAAACACAAAGCTGAACCCAACTTCAGTAGCATACTTTCTGAGCTTGTCTCGAAACTCAGGGGAACTGCCACGAAATTTCTGCCCTACACATTGAATGTAACTTGCCCACTCATTTGACAAGTAAGACTTTTGAACTTCAGTCCTAAATGCCTCAGTGAGATAATCATCTTCATCCACAATACCATAGCAGCTATCTTAAAATGAAACAGAAGCTTTGTTGCTGCAACTTACACTATTCTTCAACACCTTAATATCAACACAATCCAACTTGTAAATCTTCGCACCGCTAAACAGCATTTGGAAATCATCATCATTGCGAAGAAAAAACAATAGAGCATCCAAGAAGCGAATAATGAAGCTCTCAATACCATCAGTTGCAGAAAATTTGAAGCGTTCACAAATGTATTCAAATAAATTAGCATAGCTCATACATTGATTAATACGAAACATGAAACCTTGTCCACAATGAGTGCACTTAACAGCCAAGGAACTATCCATATTCCTGGAAAAAAAAAAAAAAAATCAAACCACTGTTGCCCCCCAATAGACACATATTGGCCCCCACTAGAGGAGTCTGGAACACCAAAATCACTTCACAAAACAAAAACAAGTTACTATAAACAACTATTGTTGATCTTCAGTAAAAACTAAGTGTATTAAAAAAAGAAGAAAAGCAGCTATGTAAACCATCTATATGTGGGTCGACTGGGGGGCAATAGACACTTCACAAATACCGAAACGGATCGAACTATTCTAAAACAGAACCACACAAACTTAGCACAATGAAACAAATCAAACTTAGCACAACAAAGTTATAAGCATGAAAATAGCAAATGGAACCAAATCAAAAATGAAATTCATGCTTTTCGAAAAAGAAAAAAAATGGAATTAACGAAACACATACCAAACTTAGCGCAACGATTCGGAAATAACAAAACGCATAGGAAAACAAACTCAGATTCAATGGAGGTGAATATAAAACATGGATCCAAAAAAAAAAATCGAAGAAACGGAATTGAAATCGAAATCGAAGAAACAATTCAAACCGAGCTGAAGCAGAGTTGAAATATAGAGCCACATTGCTTCTTTCTCTCTCCATGCAAGCTTCTCTCTCTCTATCGCGCGAACGAAAGCTTCTCTCTCTTTGTTCGCTCGAAATTTTGAAACACACGGATTTAATTGGGTGGGACGCTGGGTAGTTAAGAAAAGGGTAAAAATGTCAATAAAAAGATGTAAAAATGGAACTTTTGTGTAAAAGGAAATAACTCTTTAGAGTGTTTTGTGTAAGTGAGAATTAAAAAAAACTTAATGGGGTAAAATGGTAAATGGAGCATTGACCTTAAAATTAGGGTAAATTGACAAAAACCCTTACCAAAAATATTTATTATAAAGTTAGTATACCGAAAATCGAAATACGGAATTGGGTAGTTATATAGTTAAATACTGAAAATTTTAGTTATATATTGATTTTGAAGTTGGTAATGTCTATTGCCATTCATACCGACCGAGTGATGACCCTAAGTTAAAACTTTGTTCACTGTTTTTCTTATTTTTGCAGTCTACGACTGCACTCTTTCTGCGACAGAAATCAGTTGAGAGAAGTTGAGAAATTGAGAGAAACAGATAAGCGGTCAAGAAACAAGAGCTGAAGGCTCATCTCCTTTGTTCCTTCAAAACCCAACCTTGTCTTCATTTCGGTGCCACCGATTGGATTGGCGATGGTCAACAATATATACATTTGAAGGTCAAGTCAGAGCTGGGTTGAAAATTCGCATCACCATCGCTATGGATTTGAAAGGCAGCAATAGTAGTAGTATTAAGAAGAGAGAACTGCCGTTTCTGGTTCTCTACGCAGCTGCTTTCTACGCCTTTATCATCCATCGATCGCTTCAACTATCTCACGGTAACCAACCATACCTTCCATCATTCTCAATTTTCAATTTATATCTATTAATTTTCGTTTCTCTCACTCTCAGATCATTATACCAAATTATTGGGCTTGCGGCCTGGATGGCTCACACCTCAATGCCTCAATGTACACTCTCTCTCTCTCTCTCTGGATTTAATTTATTTTTTACTTTGACGAACTCATTATGTTTTTTAGTTTCAAATTTAGAGATTAAATGGTCTATTATTAGGAAAAGCATGACTTAGATGATAGGAAATAATGCAGGGCAAGGTTTTAAGTGTGGAAAGCAGTGCAGCTTTTGCTTCTAAATATATCTCATTATGTTCATGTGTTTATCTACTGCATCACCGTGATATGCATACCATGAATCACCGAACATGTAAAAACACTAAAACAATATTATCTTTCTCACCATTGTTCAACGCGACATGCATACCATGAATTACCGAACGTGTAAAACACTAAAACAATGCCCCCGTTGTTTTTTTCCTAGGATGCGTCTGATGCTCAATGGAGAAACTTCCGAGGAAATTTACCTGTTCTCACCATTGTTTTCACGGTATTTACGTCAATCGCTCAGTTGTCGAGGGCATATTTTCATTTGAAAGCCAGAGGGATGTCCATTATTTGGCTTTTGATTTCATTCACGTACCTATCGTATCTGCATGGAGCCTGGTATGTTTTTCATGCTCTATATAGTACTACTTGAATGTTATACTCCTGAGGGGGTGAAATTTCGCTGACTTTCTATATTTCTTTCTGGAAGCATCATATTTATCCTCTCAATCGCTTCAGTGAATTTTCTTTTGGTAAAGGTGCGTTCTACAAAAATTGGACTACTTTTTTTCCTTCTCTCATTAATGTTTTAAACTTTATAGTTATAGTGCATTATCACATATTTTCTGAGGCTGACTTTGCTTGAACCTTTTTTCTTGTTTAATGAAAACATACCAAATTATAATGACTCAAAAACAAATGTGATTTCATGTAAAGTTAATTGGCGTAGCAGTTGATATTTTGTGCCCTATATAGCATCAAACTCTTTTTGGTTTATGGAGCTGAAACTTATGTAACTGCAAATTTGACTTAACTTTGATTGGGAGAGCGCAATTTGACATAACTTTAAGCGTATTCTATACAATCGTCATCTGTTTACTGGTAAAATCTGATGAGAATTTAGTGTGCAATTTGTAGTTTTGCTTGCTCCTCTCTAAAGAAAAAGATACAATTCATTCTTTTGGGTTTTACTATATATTAGTGGATTTCTTTTTCTGCAGATATTTGCTCGAACGAAGTACTTCTCTTTTGTATTCTGGAGTTTCAACATATTCTTTCTTCTCTGCAATCGTATTTATGAAGGATACTCATTCTCCTCATTTGGGTGAGTTTTGTTGGTTAGGTTATTAGTTTTATTTTCTTGGGTAATATAAGAACTTCTTTGGGGAGTTGAATTGTAAAAGGTAGTTTGACTTCAAAAGAAGAAAAGAAAAGAAAAAAAAAAAGAAGAAGAAGAAGAATTTGTGATTTGATGATGCATCATATGTCTGCTTACATGTTCTGCTTATCTATTTCAAATAGGGAGCACTGGGCATTTTTGGACAACTTTCGGGGCACCTTTAGATGGCAAATTTGCTTTAACTTTGGTATCTTTCTTTCCTTATAAATGTTTTAGAAATTTTTATTCCAATTGTCTAGTTTATAAATCAATGTGCAGTGGTGGTTTTAAATGTTAGTTATCTACTTTTCATTTCATGTGCATATCTCATACATATATGCATAAAGTGGTGAAGTTATTGACAGACAAAGACACAGTTTTGAATCTGAGATTCTTTCCTTAAGGATTCAATCCAACACTTGCGTACATGTGATAGTTACTTAAGTACTCCTTTCCATTTCTTTTGGTAACTAGTTATGTTCTAATGAAAACTATCATGTTCATCCCTGCTTTTCTTAGGATAAGCAGAATAATTTTAAGATTTAGGTTTTATCAGATTACTGCTGGAAGTTTGAAGCCAAGCTCCCTACAAATCTTGTGGTTTGATTAATGTCCATCTCAACTATAACTGTGTGTCAACTGGTCCCCTATGTCCACTTGTAGCTGTGAATGACTTGTACCAAATTGACTTGCACAATCTAATAATAAATTTATAAGTCCATTGCACATCTGCAAATTTATGCTGATTTCCGTAACTGTGTTGGTAAAATAGTTCAAAAAGGTGAAATTAAGCAGACAGGATATGAACACAAGCAGATTAATAAGAGAATGAAAATTCAAAGAAAAGAGGAAGTGTTTCACTTGGCAGAATGACACAAGTTGGATCTTGTTTTTGTGTGTAAGTATATATTACTGTAATCCTTACATGGCTCTTTTTCTTGTCTGTGACAGTTGTTTTGCGCATGGTAAGCTTTGGCTATGATTACCATTGGGCTCATCAAGATTCTCGTTTTGACCATGAGGTATATGTCTGTTTTCTTTTGCATCCTGTTTCTCTAGTATGTATTTTGTAGGATCACTTGCAACTACTGTACTGTTACCATGGCTACTTGAAAAATGATGTTACAAATTTCCAATTCTCCAAAGCTTGTGATAGTTGTAATAAATACCTACAGATAACATATATTCAGGAAATGCATTTTTCTGCCACAAAAAGTTTCTTTTAAACCACATAGGTGACTTATAAAATGAATTTTTCGAGGCAGAAAGATATGTCTCCTGGAGAGGTTTTATCTATAAGTATTGACTACGTCTACCCGAAGCAATGGTATTGTGGAGTTTAATAGAGGAGTAATTACTGTTTTTCTTAGAACATTTGGTCTAGTGAGGAGAAACTGAATTGGGGTTTGAAAACCTTAACTGGACAGCACATCAGAGAAGTAAAAGTAAGGTGGTTGAAGAGGCCTCCCGAAGCAGAAATAAATTTCAATTGTGACAAATATAAGTCATTGGGTCTGGGTGGCTTTTCTGTGCAGTTGTTCCAAAGAAATTGGGAAGTTGTAAAAGCGGAGCTGCCAGAAGTTTTGGCAGAATTCTATAATAGGGGAAAATGGCAGATTCACTAAAAGTTGGAAATTATAGGCCAATTAGTCTGGTGACAAGTTTGTACATGGGTGGTGCTAAGCCATTGATTGACCCAGATGGAGATAGAACTGTTGGGAGATACTTTTTCTCGGGAAGCAGGTGCATATATGAAGGGTAGACAAATTTTGGAAACAGTTTTGGTGGTAAGCGATGCGATTGATGAGAAAAGAGGGGTTGGTCTTATAGTCCGTTTATTGGGGAGGCTGCTGTAGTATAAGGTTACATACATTCTAGGATGTCTTGTCTGCAGGTAGCTAATTAGATATTGCTTTCATTTTCATTGTATCATTTTTTGTGTCAGTAAAATCTGTTTCTTTTCAATAAAAATTTCTTTTAGGAACTGTTTATGTGCCAAAAGTGTTTAGTCAGGATACTCTTCTGCCCACTTACAGTTTTGGTCTGAAAGATCAAATCAGGATGATGCTACTCATTTTTATTCCCTCAAACCCTAATGTATAGTTTTCAATTTCTGTCAATGAGACTTGGGGAGCAGGTAGTGGTTTTTAATTCAGCCCCCGTTTGTTTTCATTGTCCTGGTACGCTGCAGCTTTCTTTAAGGTCTAGGACCCTTTTGTTGGCTTTGAAGTATGGTGTCAGTTTCCAGTGCTCATATTCATACTCACCAGTCTACTTTTCTTTCTGGTGTTATCAATCTAGTATTATCTACAAACTCTAAAATGAATCCCTCATTGATTTATCCATTGGTCCCCTTGATTTCTCAAGAACCTTTATACCAGAGAATTCTTCATGTATGCAGATGATCTTGTCAGGTTGTAACCTACTAATTGCTGATCATTATTAGTTGGTGATTGCAGAAACATATTCAGCGTTGCAATATTTGTAGAGCCGGCAAAACTTGTTACCAAGTGTTACAGGTTAGCTAGCTTATATTTAGGTGAAGTCCAGTATTAGTGTAGATTCTGAATCCTTTTATAACCGTCATCTCATGGGATTCTTTTGTATGTTAATGAATGTGTTCATTCTGCTTAGGAGAGAGGTGTCCAGAGCGACAAGTTTGCCTTCATCACTTACCTTTCTTATCTGGCGTATGCACCTCTTTATCTTGCTGGGCCAATTCTAAGCTTCAATGCCTTTGCTTCACAGGTTCGCCACTTCCAATATTAATAGTGTCTTGATTTCTTCCTTGATCATCAGTGGTCCAGTTATTGCAGTATTAGCAGTCTTTCATGGCTGAACTACTAATATATTATAGTTGAGTAGATTGATGTTTCAGATCGAGAAGTATTTTGTGGTTGCCTTTTCTTATTTTCCCCCTAAACATAAAGATGGTCAGATGCTAAAAACACATCATAACTCAATTCCACTACAAAGCATGAAATACCTGCAATCAGGTTTGAGTTTTCAATGGAATTAACTGCTGATACATCCGTACTACTTTGAAATTAAATGCTAATAACATGACTCTTGCCCTGTAGAATGCCACTTTTCTGAATATATGATTTTTCGAATTATTTCAAATAGTGCATTTGTTCAGGATTACAATCCCCTAGAAATGCTACTCCTTCCTAGTATGTTATAGCGAAGTCTCATCAATTAACCTCTAGTGTTCTTTCAGCTGGATATTCCTCAAAACAATTATTCAGTTAGAGACACTACTTGGTACGGTTTGCGTTGGGTGTTCAGTCTCCTTTTGATGGAACTAATGACACATCTCTTTTACTACAATGCCTTTGCAATCAGGTGCGTTCCTTAAAAGTTAAAGATACACCATGGATTATGTATTTCATATCTATATATCTATGCAGAGTGGGGTAAATCAACGGTTGGATGACGTGTGTTGAAGAAATAATATTTCAACTAAAATTTGGACTACTCATCCAATTGTTGATTTGAAAGTCCTCAATAGACTCCCTATATATGTATATATATGGCCAAATAGAATGTGTATCCATATATACATGTGTGTGTGTGTTCCTTTTTTGAATAATACTTGAATTAATTCGAACTTTTTGTGTACCTATCAGCGGCATGTGGAAACAGTTATATCCTGTAGATGTGTTTATTATTGGATATGGGGTAAGAGATATCCTTACATTATTAAGGTTATTCCTGATTGGAATTTTAATATGTCAAAATTATGATCATAATTTTGAGTGGACCATTACTTTTTATTTGTTCGTGCAGAAGAATGGCAACCTTAGTAGATAGCATGAACTATAAACTACCCAATCCAAAGTATGCGCAATCTCTCTAATCCAAAAACCTTAAATATTAAGTCACCTCTAAGAAACAGTTTCTTGTAACCAAACAAAGATGTATGCTTGTCTACCTGAATATAATCTCGTTGTCTTCATATTTTAAAGTATCATGCTGCATACTTGTTTCTTAGCAATCAGAAGTTCATGATCCATTTGATTATCCTATTTAGATACTGCTGCTGGTTAAATATATTATGAATTCAAGGCATCAATAAGTTTCTTTGGATAGTAGAAATCATAGAGTTAGCCAGAGAATAATGTTGACAAAATTAATAGATATAACCATCCTTAATCATTAGATCCCAATGTAATTCCTCTTGGATATAATTTATTTGATTGCTTATCTAAGTAGTGCTGTGTTTTCATCATACTGAAGTATTCTTCTATGTTTGACTATGTTCCTTTGCTATGTTTCAGTTTCCATTCTAGTTGTTGGGTTGCTCCTTTTGTTTTTTATATTTTGTTTTTTTTTGTTTTCAGCCCATGCTTTCTTCTGATGGTGCAGGTTTTAAACTTTATGTGGCTAAAGTTCTTTCTGATATGGCGCTATTTCCGGTTCTGGTCACTGGTGTGTATATGTAATACAAATATATTTTTAAATGAAAATATATATATATATATATGTATGTGTACTTAGTATGTATTATTTTGAGAATTCTGAGGTACTTACCAAAACACAAGATGTATCATGGTTTCTAGCAGTTAATGTCGTGCACTGGGTAAACTTTTACTATTCTGTTTATCTTAGATCTGTGGCATTGAGGTCCCTGAGAATATGCCAAAGTGTGTAAACAATTGCTACAACTTGGAAAGCTTTTGGAAGAACTGGCATGCTTCCTACAACAAATGGCTTGTGAGGTTAAACATTTAACTGTTATGCTTTGAAGTTAACTTGTAATTCTGTTTCTAACTCTGAGATGTCTGTTTTGAAAATTACTGCAATGTTAGGTATTTGTACATACCTCTTGGCGGCTCTCAGAGAAAGCTTCTCAATGTGTGGGTTGTATTCACATTCGTTGCCATTTGGCATGATCTAGAGTGGTAATTCTAGCTGCATTTTTTTTTTTCCATTGTGATTATGTTTCAGTTTCCTGCAATATGGGAGCAGAACATTGTTGAAATTTGTGTCTTACTCTATATATTTCGGCTCTCTTTGGCATTAGGAAGCTTCTTTCATGGGCATGGCTGACATGCTTATTCTTTATTCCGGAAATAATCTTCAAATCAGCAGCCGCTGCATTTCAGGTGATTCTTCTTCTTCTTTTTAATCTTGTGGAAATGATCATTCCAATTTCTGCAAGGGGAGTGAAATTGGCACCCTCTTAATTGCAAACCACACCCCTCTCCACTATTTAGAATGTAAAATGTCCTAAGCATCCTTCTCTTCTTTATCAGCTCTCTATCAAGCCAAAGCCTAAAACTAACTGTGTATAGAGCTGAGATTTGTAAGACCATAACAGAGGAACTAATATCAGGAACCCTTAACAATCCTTAATTGTCATCTTCAACAAATATAAATATGGTCATGAAGGTGAGTGAGGCGAGCTGTGGTCACCCATAACCAAGGTTGAGGCCTTCGTCCTTGATGGCTTTAACGACACACCAATATTTCTTGGTTGCCGCTGTCATTCGTGTAGAGGTTGAGAGTTTTTAACTGCAGTTCTTGCAAATCAGCTTTTTCATGGCTTGGGTGGTGATTTTAGCAATTGTGAATTGTAAGAAGTTGGAAGTGTATTCAAATTCCTGAATGCTTGTTTTGTCATAGTCTCCAATTTTTTGGATTCCAAGGGATATCAAATCCTATAGCCGTTATAGATTTGGCCTTCAGAGTAATGGCAATTCTTTGGATTTTAATTATATAATTCTCAATACTAATTAACCTTGCTTTGGGGATGAGAAAAGGGAATGTGAGACCTGCTTCAAACCTCTCCAATTTGCTTAATCTTGCTTTGCTGTATAATGTTTTGGTCAAAATTTACTTGGACATGGATTTACCTACCGAGGTAATTTTGGTAAAGTGGAAAGTAGGTGCGGTTTGTAATTTAGGATGCCAATTGCGGCCCCCCATTCTGCAACTCTCATGTAGCCAAACATTTGGCCGTTGGGTTGAAGGGAAGGTATCTTTGTTTCGTAATAGTTGCCTATCCTTTTATGGTTACTTTTCTATAAAAAAAAAGTCCTTTTAAGGTTACAAGTGGAATGGACTCAAACCTTTGATGTACTGTAATCTCACCCAATTTTTCACCCTCACAATTTGAGCGTAACAATGGGCTCGGAGGAATGAATTCATGTTGCAGCCTCAGTTGTGTATGGTGTATTGAACTTTAATAGTTGGTTTAAAGTCCCTAGTCAAAGTCTTTATTTTTGGTCAAAATCACAATGAATTTTTCTTCAGATTCTATGGTTTATTAAGGATCTGTGTGCCTTTCTAACGCGATGATGGTACCCTTTTTTCCCTTTATAATACCAGCATTACCCATATAATACTACCGTTGCAATACGTTTTCTCTTTCCTTTTTTTTATCTATTTTATTTTATTTTATTTTTTAAGTCTAAACTTTAAAATACCCTCATGGTCCTTTTACATAATGTTTGTCATAAAATTTGTATGTTAGAAAAGACTTCCAAATAAATATTTGATGAATTAAATTATGTAATATATATGCAGGACGGTATGTGAATTTAATCAGTCAACTAGAGCAACTATGATTACCCAAACAGTACCAAAATCAGTCACCAGGATGTGTGCTGTTGGTGTATACTTCGAAAAAACTAGTATATTTAGTGAATTTAATCTTATGGGTGGGATAAAATTTTCAAAGTTTAAGCATTGCTATACCAAGTGAGAAAATGCATAATGAGTTAATATCAATACAATGCATCAGTTTGGTATCATATTCCTCGTTCCTTTTTGTCTGAAGAACATTACAGTTATGATTTTCTCATATTTTTGTTCAGGCCAAGACTGCTCTTGGGGAGTTTATTGTTCGTGAATTTAGTGCAGCTGCTGGGGCGGTTACAATCACTTGCCTCATGGTCTGTTTTATATGTTTAATGAGCATATATAGTATATTTGCTGAGACTTTTAAAGTTATACCAGATGATAAACCTATGCTTAGTGCTGCTTGACGATCTAGATTTTACTTGAACTCACAAGAAATAATGTCTCTATTTAATAAACTTAAAGCCACAGGGTGCAAACTGAATACCTCTTCAGTCTTTGTTGGATCATAGGCGGAAATACTGAAGGGCAGCGTTGCTATAAGATGTTTTTTTATTTTTTTTTGTTCCAACGTAGCTCATGATAATTAGCGAGTTGGATCTTCGTGATATCAAATATGCTGTAGTGGGTAAATGAGAATTGAACCTTTGAATTTAATATGTTACTAGAAAACAAAATTTGGGCTTAGACAGACTTTCAATGTCTTCTGTGTCTGCATTTGTCTGTCATGCTGAGAGTTCAAAAGTGAGAACAGAAGATGGAACCATTTGGGATTATTAGAAAGCTACAAGGAACAGCTGCTTTTGGTCATATTGCAGTTTTTGCCCCTATGCTTTGAATTTTACGATTTTGGATGACGAAATATGCAGTCTTTCCAAGCTACAGTGACCTTATTTGTTAACAAAAATGAGTAAATGATATGATAATATTAGATTAAAGTGCCAATCCTTGTATTTGATGAATGCTTATTTGTTCGATCTGCACCAGATCTTTTCTTTTAAGACAACCCTTCTCTTTTATGTAGGTTGCAAACCTTGTTGGTTTTGTGATTGGACCATCTGGGATTAGTTGGTTGGTTTCTCAATTCCTTAGCAGAGACGGTATTTTGAAATTTTATATCCTCTGTTTTTTTCTTTTTTTTGGGTCCAATGAAATATAATATCCTTAAGATCCCAGTTATATATATGTGTGCGTGTTAATATGTATATATTCTTTGTGCAGGATTACCGGTCTTGGCTGGCATGCTTTTGACATTTTATGTTGGGACTAAGGTAATTTCATGAAATATTACAAATGCGATGACGAGCTTGTTATATCTACTAGGGTAGAGTTTTAAATGCATTTTTTTTTTTGGGGGTGGGGGGAGGAGGAGCGCTCGTGCGCGTGCCGGGGGGTGTGGGTGGGGTGGTTTGGAATAAGGATTCATATTTGTTTCTTTTTTTGAGTTATTCTGATGATTTTTAAGTTACTATGATTGCTTGTCGAATCTGATGATGGACTAAATTACACTATATAAGTTGGAAGCACTGTAGTCTGTATGTGTGTTTACCCTTTCTATAGTTGGCCTGAAGTTGAATTATCTTGCAGCTTATGTTCCACATCCGTGATGCAAAACAAAGTACCCACTAAATTGGCTTCCCAGAGTTTGACCAATCAGCCCTTCATCTAAATGCTAGTGTGAAAATCACTGGCCATTGAAAAGAAGAACTGGGCTTGAAGTTCCAAACTGGAACTGGCTTGCGCCGTGGACCTTGATTTTGTAGTGAGAGTACATAACTAATGCATAGTGGCAGAAAGAAGTATACGACTGGGAAAGAAATATACCGTTGTGAAAGTATAGAAAGTAACTGATAGGTGAAACTTGTGATTCTGATTATTTTTTGTCAAATTCCTGCTCTGTTGCTGTAACTTCTGATTATTTTGATTTTTAGTTGTATTCCAAGGGTTTTCTAGACTACATTTTTGTTTTGGTCTGAAGTCTGTAGTACATTAATTGCGAGTAAAACGCCCAACAAAAGACAGAAAAATTGGCCGTGATTTGATCTAGTGACATAAGTCTTCATTTTGTAAAGTGTTGGCTCGTGGACAAATTGTTTTGTTTTTTCAGTTTTTCTACACTACATTTTTGTTTTGGTCTGAAGTCTGTAGTACATTAATTGTTAGTAAAACACCCAACAAACGACAGAAAAATTGGCCGTGATTTGATCTAGTGACATAAGTCTTCGTTTTGTAAAGTGTTGACTCGTGGACAAATTGTAATCCAAAGAAAAAAAAAAAAGCAGAAAATTAATCAGTAAGGTCAGGACAGACCCTTGTTGGCCAGATCTGTCACTGTTCTTTACCCGTGCAGGTGCTTCAGCTGCAAGAAATTAGAACTGCCCATTAAATTCCTGGAGTTCATTATCAGAGTTCGCAGAGGATGCAACTCAGTATCCCCATTTTGTAATCAAGTTCACTAGTGCTGCTGAAACATGTTCGACTCCAACATGACTAATTTGGAAGTCACAAGCAAGCTTGAGCCCATGGTAAAAGCTGCTAGATCTTGTAAAACTTTTAACAGTTACAGTTTTGACCATAAAACGACCAATCCAATAGCACCAAACGTATTTGTTAAAGTGAACACCAGAAATTTGTATCAAAAAATATCTTGCACCTCCAATCAACGAAAAATGATTTGATATTTTTTAGTTAAAAAAATTAAAATGAAGAATAATTTTTTTAATTTATAATTTGGCATTTTTCTCAATTAAAAAACTTGGGAATGTATAATTCGGCTGACTTAAAGAAAAACACTAATTTTCCGAATCTTTGAGATTAATTTGGAAAATTAGAGTTCTTTTTTCTTTTATTTTTTCAAAATTTTGTTAGTTTGTGAATCGCGAATTTACTAACCAAGCTTCTAAGTTTGAAAATGAATGTGAAATACTTGAATGGTAAATAAACAAACTAACATGCTCACTTAAGGGACAATTTTGAGGAATTGTGAGAGACGAGTAGATCTCACCCACATATGTTAAATTTCAAAGCGCTAAAATCATAAAAATATAAAACCGTGCATTTATTCACAACCAAGGTTTCAAATTTCTTCGAAATTGCCAAAATTTTCGTAATTTGGAATTACCGAAACGAAATTTATATGCTATATCATTTCCATCAGGAGATTCCCAAAATTTTATATACATTTTCATGAAATTCGTAATTTCTGAAATATCTACACACACAAAATATATTTAAAAATTCATACCGAAATTTTGTCCAAAATTTCTGTGAAATTTGTATGTCAGTGACAACAAATTTTTTACTTCATACTTTCATAGAGAAAATATGAAATTTTGAATTTTTTTGTTTTTTTTTGCAATCAAGTTGAATACAACAAAAAATCTTTTCGCTTTTATTTGCTACAAAGATGAATGCTCCAACCACAACATGATTCCATTTTTGCTTTGTCTCAAATGTCGTATGCTTCATACAATGAAACACCATATTGGGTAATTCTATAATATCTGATATATGGATTGCATGTGGGAAGAGATCAACACACATACAATACGCATGTGATGAAGTACCAAAATCATTTCCAAAATTCATGTACTTGGGAGCAATATTGTATGATACTAAATGGAAGCAGTTCAACTGGCTAGATCGAACCCATCATAATAGCTTTTACATTCATTTTGTTGTACTTGTTCATTTTCATTCACGGGGCTTTGGTATTACATTACCCGCCCCGCCCCGTTGAATTTTCTAATTATTAGTGAAAATGGGATGATGGCCAGGCCTCCCACTGGGTTCCAGCCATAAAAAAAAAAAAAAAAAAAAAAAAAAAAAAAAAAAAAAGGTAAATCACATTCACATTATCAATGTACAGCACATTTATAATTACACAGATAAAAACACTAATTTAGCAACCTACTACAGTACTAGTTAATTACTGTCTATATTTAATATCACAATTCTATTATAAATGTATAATTTTGATAGGTTACATTATAAATAGATGTATTATAGGCTAGTTTAGTCTATGTAAAAGTTTCATTCAAAAATATAATTTTATAAATGCAATTAATATGATTTCATTATTTTAACCGAAATTTCCACCAAAATCAAAATTTTGTCCGAAATTTTCTTAAATTTGAAGTACCGAAACCGAAATTTGAATCATTGATTCACAATAGTCATATGGGTGAGGTTACCTACCATTTTCTTTGTTCACCCTACTTACTCATTACACCCTACATTTTAATTTCAATCATTAAATTTACTTATCTAAGCCATTTCCTTTCCAAGAATATTCTTATATGAAATATCCAATTAAAAAATAGATATTTTTAACGAAAATCTCTCATTAAATTTACTTCCATTTTTTAAATTTTTTCTTTCAATTTCAATGTTTTCTATTTCAGTCCATGTAAAAATACAAGTAAATTGATATTTATAGTTTGCATCTAGATAAAAAAAAGGTCCTTGAACGCGCTGCACGCGCTATTCCAAAATCTAGGGTTTCATTTTGCCCCTCTGTTCTCATTCGGCAGCTCACCGCGCTGAGGCATGCCTTTGGCCTCGTTGGAGTGTTGTGAGTGCAGCCGGACGGATAGTTGTTTGTTGTGATTTTGATGGCTTCTAAATGGGTTTGGATCAGCTTCTGTCAGACGGCAGCAAATACAGTGAGAAGACTTCCCAGGGCGGCGGCGCATACGTGGAGGGTAGGCGGGGTCACAGGACGGATTGCTACGTCGATTGTGTGGGTTGTGGCAGGTCTAAATCGAGTGTAAGGGTGGGTGGTGATCGGCGATCTGGGTGGAGACAATGGGGTCGAACGGTGAGGCGAGTCTGTCAATTGCTTCCTCTTCAATCTCATCGTGGTGCAGGTTGGGTGTTTCAACCCAGTTCTGCTAGGGTTTGGATACTAGGGTGGTGCAGTAGCGATGGGTTCCCTTCCATGAGAGTGATGTACTGGCGTACATGGTGCGGCGGCGGCGACAACGGTATGCAGTGGGTGGTGGTTCTAATGCAAAGTTGGGCCTGGGCTGTGGGTTCGATTTTTCTTATTGTTATCTGGGCTAGATGCTGGGCTAGCCAACTCATTAATGGTAATTGGGCCTGGGCTTTGCCTTTGGGCTCCTAATATTTTATTGTTATGTATTATTGTTTTTTAATTATAGTTAAAGGTGGCTTTATGCCGATAATAAGTCCGTGCCATTCTAGGGCAGGGCGACGTAAGCGTTGTTCCGGTATGCACACTCAGTGTGCCTTGTCTAGCCTAGCAAGGCGGTGAGCCGTTTACTTGATCAAATGGATGCAACCTCCTAGTGGCAGGATGAAACGATGTGTCGCCGGATTTGTTTCCGTGCGGCAACATAGTAGGAAAGTTGTGCTATTTGTGATGATGCTTCTTAGTGATAGAGTTATCTTTCTGGTATGTCACCGCTATGTCAAAGCAAATGGAGTAGCCAATCTTGCACTCTTTGCTAATTGGTGCATGTTAGAATACATAGATTTTGTGGAGACTCTTGGTATTATTTCAGGATGTTCTCTTGGTGCTTATTGTAATATGGGGTTTAGGCTTTATGTTCCCCCTTGTATTCTGTAGTTTCATTAATCAAGGCTTGAGGGCAGCCGCACCAGCCCCATTTCA
>LYNE01000129.1:140536-158397 GCA_001662545.1 Rosa x damascena | reverse complement strand
ATATATATATATATTTTTTTTTTTTGTTGGAATAGAATATTTTATTACCAAAGGTTAATCCTCAAAGGTAAATATACAACGGATATAAGTATGGTAGAAGACCATTGTGGTTCATCTACACTAACATGAAGTCGGGAATCATAAGCGCATTCCTACAAATATTGTGGTGCGCTGCCCAAACAATCATGTAAAATAAAATACATATACCCAAATATATTGGAGAAGTGGAAAAGGGTCCTCACTTCTCCTAAAAAATCTAAAAAGATGAATAAAGATACCAAACAAATTTGGATTTATTCAAAAGAGTTTGGAACTTGCATGAATAACAAAAGCAGAGTGCAACTAACTGTCTTCAAGTAGAACTACCTCTAATTTGAAATGCAACCATGGACAGATAATCGATCTTATCCCAAAAGACTCGTAGCAATCTAACTGCTTTGGCTTCCGCAGCCCACAAGATACTCCAAGCACAGAACCAACCAAAGCAACAAGAAAATAAACACAAAGAATCATTAGAATCAGTGGAACAAGAAAAAAAAACTAAATCAAATAGTAACCATAAAATATATAAATGAGAATTCAATATCAAGAACCACAATTTGATCATGTATCAATAAATAATAGAGCTTATAGCACTCCTTCTAAACGTGGAACAAAGGCCATACTACAACAGGCACATCTACAAAATCTGATGAAATTCATGAACTAGTAGTACAGAACAACAGAGAACATATATATTGTTGAGAAAGAAGTTGTTAACGTTAGAAACCAAAGACTCTAATTAACGTTATTGAGAAAGAGATAGAAGAGAGAGAGAGAGAAAGAGACACACACACACACACAATGTATAGTGGTTCGTCTCCCGCCTTAGCGGGAAACTACGTCCACTTCAATATTGCACTATATGTGTTTTTGGCCTTGCGACCCAACATGATTACAAGAGATGTTGTAATGGGATGGATGTTTAAGTGGGAGGAGTGGTCCTTTTTATAAGGAAGGGAACCACTCTCCTTTACATTTTCTTCAATGTGGGACAAAGAGTCCCACTTCTAGTCTTCAAAGCATGTTGTGCATGCAAGTTGTCATGGTTGGGAAGTTGGCTTCCCGGCAAGCTCCTGAGCACTTCTGACTACCACGACGTAGCTTGGACATCGGGCTATAGGATGCATATCGCGGTAGGATCCCACCATGGCTTATGGGCCCCCAAAGAGGTGTTACATATGCTTGGTGACATAGTTATTTCTCCATACTAATGAAGGTATCTACAAGTCCCCGAAGTCCCCAAGTAAGAGGAGCTTCTTGGTTGGGGAGTTATAAACATGATGTCATCAAGCATAAGTGACGTCCGGGCAACGCCCAACCTCTACAAGTCCCCGAACTCCGTAAGCAAGAAGGGACTCTTTAACCTGCAAAACAAAGATAGAAGCACGTGCATGTAGAATGCTTGTTATTTTGGGCAACGTATGAGCATTGCATCCATATGTGTTAGCATGTATGAATGTATAAGGCGTATGATACATGATGATGTATATATGTGAATGGCGTGCAGTACGGTCAGTTTATGAGTTCGAAAATGCACCTGGTTGTGTGAGTACACCAAGAATGAGCATATGGATTGCATATGAAAACGAACAAGGCCGAGTTACGTTGACGAGGTTACGCCCGTGAGGTGTTGTTGCATGAGTGCCATGAAGGCAAGAGTTTGTGACTCATGGGTGTTGTTGCATGTGTTAGTTTGGTTTTCGCTCGTATTAATGGAACGTGAAAAGAATTCGATTGTTGGAAACAAAAAATTGTAGAATAATTCAATGTTCCATTAATGTTCATTATGCCAAGGAGACATAAGTGTAAAGCTCAGGGTCGCCGGGAAGGCAAGAGCATGAAGCTCGGTGATGCCGGGAAGACAAGAGCGTTAAAGCTCGGGGTTCCCAAATGGGCAAGAGTGTGAAAGATAGGAGTTGCCAGAAAGGCGTGAGCGTTAAAGCTCAGGGATGCCATGAGGCATCAACGGGTAGCTCGAAGGTGATGCCCTGAGGCATGAGCATAACTGTTTCTAATATGCTGGGTTGTATGTACACGTCCCCGAAGTCCCTAGTCAAGGAGGGTTTTCTTGCAGGGTTGATACCAAAGCGTAGCTTTGTGCCGTATAACGAGCATAATTAGCTCAAGTACGTTGTCCATCTAGAATTTTGTTGGAGCGAACACTTTTGCCCTTTCGGGTGGGCCCCTGCTAGGGCCTCTGAGGAGTCCCCCACTCCTGGCTATAGACCTCCATATGGTTGGAAAATTGTTTGATGAGGGGAGCTGCATATAAGCAGTGGACGTTAGATAGCGAAGCTAATCTTTTGATACCCAAGAGTCGGGGGTTAACTGCCGGATCAATGGCTGTCATGGGCTGCGTTAACCGGTCCCTTTACTCTTTCCCGGAGGAGAAAAGCTTGACTGCAATGCCGCATAGCGGTCATCGTCATTATGAGGCGTTGCCTTACCGCTTGGCGGCTGGTCGTAGACCATAGACTTGTGGAATCTAGACTTGTTTAGGTCTTTTTCCCATAGGGAGTGTTTTGACAAAGTATGGTGCCCGGAGGCATGACAAAATATGCTTACATATAGAGTACATGTAAAGTTTGCTAATTGTATGAACAATAACAAATAAGCATAGCAAGTAATATTATGTGGATCTTTATGACCATGTAACATGCATATTAGATAGTGGCAAGTGTAATGGGTGTCCATATACAATTTGAGGGTAAGTTCCCCATGAATAGTATGAAGCATAGTGAACTATTAGGACTTAACTAAAGAATGTTGGATATGTTCGAGCGAGTTGGATTGTGTTCGAGCAAGTTGGGTGTAGTTGAGTGGGTTGGCGTTGTTCGAGCATGCGGGGTAAGCCCAAACAAGTCGTGGCCATGCTCAATACCCAAGCGAGTCGTAATCCGAGCAAGTTTAGTTAAGTCATAAGTGCCACAAGCTTCTAAGCATGGCATAGTTTTCTTAAGTGAGTGTCACATTAAATTGACTTAAGCATGGCATGTGTATAGCATGTACTTGTAGTAAAGTTCTTAATAACATTTTTGTATTTTTGTAGGCATGCTTAAGGGTCATGGAGACATGTTAAGACATGACAATAGTATGTAAGCATAGTAGGTGTGCTACTAAAATTGATACAAGTTAGAAACATGCTTTAAAAGTTATTTGAAACACACAAGGCGTGGCCTTGACATGGCAATAGCTCTAAGTGCAAGAGCATAAAAAATGTGATATTGTTACTTATCTTATGCCGATTTGGAGTAGGTACGTCGGATTTTGAAATCAATATAAGTACCAAATCATGTTGGAGTTGTCCAAGCATGACGCTCCATTGTTTTGGTGAATGAGGTGTTCCGGTAACATGTATCAACTTGTCGTCAAGGTACTTTTTGCAAGTAGTTAAATGATCAAAGTTGGATCTCCTTGAAACAAAATAGGTGATTAGTATATCAATTTGTAAAATCAACACTAATAGCTTATATACATACTTTTATAAAATTTTAAGCTAATTAAGTGTATAAACAATGTAGTAGTGTGATGATAAATAACTTGCATATATATATATATATATATATCTATTTTTGTATGTCGGATTTGCTGCAAGGAACATATAAACTCTCAATATGTGTGACGACAATTGAAACATGGCAGTGACGGTAAAAATGCATCATTTATATGTAAGTGTATTAGTCATACGACACAAGTGAGGTAATCATTTTGCATTGATATACATATGCAGCAGCTTACAGGTCCATGCCCATAAAATATATGGCTAGAAGCATGAGGTTTTGTTGGCTTTTTATAAACTAAATTAAGAAGCTAGATGTATACATGGCATGAGTTCAAGCAATTGCATGTTTGTATGCCCATTAACCAAGTGTAATTGCGCCGGTGGCCATTAAACATAGACATGGTATGACAATAAAACTTCAAAGAATGAACTTTGGTGACTCAGCAAGTAGGCAAGTTCGAGTTAATGTTACATTTTGTGGCTAGACAAGAATACATGCATGTGGTCACTTTAATTGACGTGTACAATACTCAGTGGCACCTAGGCGATGGGAGCATACACATATCATGAAGTTAACTATACACTTGAGATAATAGAATTTCATCAAGGCATATGTACATGAAGTAGAGATGGTTATAGACACCGCGAGGCATCAAGTAATTAAAATAATGTGTCCTATGGACCAATTACTGAGACATGTGGCTAGCTAGCAGACATGCATTAGACATATATGTATAAGCTAGGTAGCTATGTGTGAAGCGGTGAGCTGAGCATTTGCATGGGTATACAGGTCTGACAAGTTAATTGATGATGAGATTGCCAATTTATGAATCATATGGTTCTGATGGTAGTAATTTAGCAGCTCAGTAAGCATATATATAGAGATGCGAGGAGCATGAAAAGGAATGAGGGGGAGAATGAAAAACTTGGCTTTTTTCTCATAATAGTTTGTTGCTTCGACCGTCGTAGGAGTTCGAGAGTCAAGTTTAGAGTCCCAAGCCACGCCCGAAGGTCAGTTTGTGCTGGTGTGTCGACAACTACTGCTTGAGCAGTAAAGTGAAGCTTTCAAATGAAAGTTAGCTTGAAGGAGGTAGCTCTGTGTTCCAATAAGAACCATCAGGTGAACAAAGTGAACTCCCAGTGATGGAGTTCATGGATGAGTGGTAAAGAGACGTTGACCTCCAAGGTGGTTGTAGTGGTTATAGAGCAATCAGGCTGATCTAAAATTGCAATATGGTTGACACCGATAAGGGGTGTGCAACGTTGACGGATGACGCTTGACGGACCGATGCAACGCGGTGCTCTGCTTGGCGGTGACGACCGCGTTGAGTGTGCGGTGATGACTGATGACACTGTGAGGAGAGCGTAAAGGGGATGCCAACAGTTGGCGGTGCCTTTTATATATACCGCTGATTGTTATGTTTGGTGGTTGCTGCTATTGGCGGATGACGCTTGGCGCTGCAACAAGGAGGAGGGATTAATTGAGGCTTGGAGGTGCTAGGTGTCCAGTAAATTAATGCGACCCCGTTAAGTTCAGTTGACCGTAATGAACCCGTCAAGTTTGGCTACCCCGTCAAGTTCAGTTGACGGTAATGAACCCATCAAGTTTGGTTACCCCGTCAAGTATAGTTGATGGTGACGACCGCAGGGAATGGGTATGTCGGGCATTGCAACGAGAGAGATCAATGAAGCACGAGGAAAGAGCTTGCGGTGATGAGGTGATTCCATGAAGGCTTGCTGGCGCTGACGCCAGATCGAGTGATGACACTGATCAAAGAAGATGAACTACTGCGATTGAATGAGATGTCGGTCCGACGTTGAGGCATGCGTCAGTGGTGATCAAGGAAGAAGATTGAGTGCACGCCAAAGATGGAGGTGACGCGGCGTCAATTCACCCAGTGGGTTTCATGTTGAATTGGGGGGTTTGCGTCAATGGGAGACCTGTGTCAAGTGATGCATGTGAGTAGCTGAAGGATATAGTGTTGATGACGAGCTCATGTTTGCCATTAGGTGGCCAAACTATATTTCTGGGTGTCCAGAGTAAATGGGCAGCCAAAGTTTTGTTTTTGTTTGTTTTTTGTTTACCGCCAAGTATGGGATTCTTTTGTGTGTTTACCGTCAAAGATGGGATACTTGATGTAACGAAGGAAGGGAGCTGATCATAATTTGAAAACATTGAGTGATGATCAAAGAAAATTGTTGCCCAGTGAGCGACCAAATTATAACTCAAAGAAGAAAAGAAAGTTACGTTAAGCTGACTTAACGCGTGCTAAGTGACGAAGCCCTTTGTATCGGGTTCCCACAGACGGCGCCAATGTTAACGTTAAAAACCGAAGGCTCTAATTAACGTTATTGAGAAAGAGATAGAAGAGAGAGAGAGAGAGAGAGAGAGAGACACACACACGATGTATAGTGTTATTGAGAAAGA
Organism: Rosa x damascena; assembly: GCA_001662545.1. NCBI lineage: Eukaryota > Viridiplantae > Streptophyta > Magnoliopsida > Rosales > Rosaceae > Rosa > Rosa x damascena. Next base: position 152,425 of record LYNE01000129.1, on the reverse strand, counting down.
GAGAGAAGAGAGAGAGAGAGAGAGAGAGAGAGAGAGAGAGAGAAAGAGAGAGAGAGAGAGAGAGAGAGAGAGAGAGAGAGAGAGAGACGATGTATAGTGGTTCGTTTCCCACCTTAGCGAGAAACTACGTCCACTTCAATATTGCACTATATGTGTTTTGGGCCTTGCGGCCCAGCATGATTACAAGAGATATTGTAATGGGATGGATGTTTAAGTGGGAGGAGTGGTCTCTTTTATAAGGAAGGGAGCCACTCTCCTTTACATTTTCTTCAATGTGGGACAAAGAGTCCCACTTCTAGTCTTCAAAGTATGTTGTGCATGCAAGTTTTCATGGTTGGGAAGTTGGCTTCCCGACAAGCTCTTGAGTACTTCCGACTACCACGGCGTAGCTTGGACATCGGGCTATGGGAAGCATATCGCGGTTGGTTCCACCATAGCTTGTAGGCCCCCTAAAGAGGGTGTTACATATGCTTGGTGACATAGTTATTTCTCCATACTAATGAAGGTATCTATAGAAGTTGGCTGTACCTGACATGTAACCCCCTTTGTTCTTCATACTGCTCCGGGGAAAAAGGAAGCTTCATGAGATCGTTCAACTTTTCTTGCACCACACGCATTTCAATTTTTTGTTTGTCAAAATCAATTTGGTGCCAATGTAACAATTTCTGCCCCATGGCCCTAATCTTGAAACTCAATTGCCGTATCACATTCCCCGTAGTAGGTTGCACCCAGCCTTTTTGGATAATCTCTTTGCATTCTGAATTACCATGCCACATCTCTTCAAAACGAAACATTTTTGGAACTTTCCGATGCTGCAACTTCTCTGCACTAATTTCAATCGAAATAGGGCAATGATCAGAGTCACTGGGTTTGAGCATGATAACTCTACTGTAGGGAGACCTACTTCTCCATTGCGTGGTCTGGAAACTAAATGGGCATGTCAATATATTTTATTATGGTTTGTTCCTTTAGACTTTATTTTCTCCTTAGAGATTCCTCCTTCTCTAATTTTTTTTTGGTTTTGTTTTGAGTCTCTCAATAAAACATTCCTCATAGTGTCTGTCACGGCACTAAATTAAAAACAAAAAGCTTTTGGAATTAGCCCAAGTGATGAGAGGTTGCGGATTAAGCTAGATAGAGAGTCATTCTCCTCCAATATTACTAAAAAATTAAAAATTAAAGACACGTGTCCAATGAGGGATAACAAGTGGGAACCTTCCTCAACTTTTTTTTTTTTTCCCTAACCTTATGTCCTAACCTTCTTTATTTTTCGGCACTGTCAATTTCATGGTTACACCTGTTAGTTGCATGTAAACTATTCAAAATGTATTTAAGATGGGGAAAATTTTACAAATAGTACACTAACTAAATGCCAATAATAATTTCTATACATAAAGTTCTAAATCAAGCATTTTGGTACAAGAAATTTGAAGCTCGACCCACTATACAGACACGATGTCATAAACACCGTTTAATCTTATGCCATTACTCATTTGTCAGAGGGTAATTTAGTACTTTCACAAGTTTCCTCTCTCCAACTGTTTTTTTTTTTAAGCATTTCTCTCCAATTCTCTCTGGACTCTCTCTCTTTTTCCACAAACCCACCCCTTTTTCATCCTCCATGGCCGTGATCGGAAGCTTACCAAGCCGGAGATAGGCCACTTGCAGAAGGCCGACACCATACCTCTCCGCCATCTTCAAAAGACCCATGACTCTCACTCTCTCTCAGACCCCAAAATTTCCAGAATGGAAAACCCCAAACGAAGAACCCTAACCCCAAATCGAAGAATTCCCAGACTTCCCTTCGCCGAAATCTCCCCGTCGTTGCTCCGCCTCCATTTCCTCCTCCTCCTCTTCCTCCTCCTTTGGTTCTCGTTTGCTTGATCTGGAACAGTTGGTGGCTAAGATGGGTTGAAACCTCTGAGATTGAAACCTTTGCCCTCTTCTTTTTTCTTACTCAGATGGGTTGCTTTTGATTTGATTGTGTTGTTTTTTTCCCTCTTTCTGCTTTGGTGGGTGTGTATGATTCTAACTATTTGGTTGAGCTTGAAGAGGAAGTGGGACGGCTTTGGTATTGGAGAAGAAGATCTCAATGTCATTGTGGTCTTTGATGGTATTGGAGAAGAAGATTGCAACGTCATTTGGAGAATCTCCAGTAAGTGTCGGAAGACAAAACATGCGAGGATTAATATAAATGGGATTTTGGGCGACGCTGGTGGGCAAGTTCATGGATAGTTCGATGTGGGTGTGGTGGACAAGTTCTAGATCAAGAAAACTATTGTGAAGGATGGGATTTTGGGTAACAGAGGTGGGTTAGTTTGCGATGGTGTTGTGGCGGAGAAATTGGGTCTAAAGAAGATGGGTGCAAGCTACAAGCCGTCTATCTATGCTCTCTATTAAGAGAGAGAGAGAGAGAGAGAGAGAGAGAGAGAGAGAGAGAGAGAGAGATGGGTGCGCCCAAAGTACAAATGTAAAGAGACCAAATTACCCCTCAAATAATGCTAAGTGGCACATTGACTAACGGTGTTAGTCACAGCATGTAAAAATAGTTGGTCGGGATTAGAAGTTCGTGTACTAAAGTTTATAATTTGTAACTTTGGGTAGATACTCGTACTTTTCTTGTTTATTTTATTTTGTCGTACAACCTATGGGACTACGTATTCATAAGGTACAAAAGTATTAGCACTTAAGTAAGACTATGAGGCTATTTTAAGGGATTAAGAATTTAGAAAAAAAAATCCAATTTGAGTCTAGGAAACTTTTCTTGAATTACAAAGGCTTAGGAAAAGCCCAAAAAATTTTCCTAAAAAGATTCGGTGAAGTGTCGGGTAAAACGGATGTTTGGAGTGGTATTTTTGGAGTGGGCTTGAGAGAAAATAAGAGAAAAAGAAAATTGGAGCAGCCAAGCCCACTTGGCCCAAAAGGAAGGGCAAATTAGACTTTTCACACTAATTAAAGGGAGAAGTATTTAAGCCTCATATCACCAAACTCTAGCCTCCCAAACCTTATTTTCCTCACTTCAACTCTCCCTCTCTCTCTCCTTGCATCACCGGCCGCCGCTGGTACTCCAATCCACACCAAAATTTTCAGATTTTCTCCTTTGTATACCCTCTATCCATTTCTCAAACCAAAATCGTGAGATTTAGCCATTCAATCATCCAAAAACCCTAGAACCCGAAATCAATTTGGGGGTTTTTGTGATTTCTTCATTCTAATTCATTCTAAGTTCAAGTCAAGGTAATCTCCCTCCTAATCTAGCCTCTATTCCTCCAATCTATACTTATTTCTTATCAAATTCAAGTTTTTTTAATTTTCATTTGTGATTTTGGTGCATGAACCCGATTTCCCCTTAAACCATGAGCCTAGGCTACGGGTTTGACAAGGATTTGTGGTAAGGATCTATTCCATGCAACCTTATTTCAACTTTTTGGTTGTGGAGTTGATTTTTGGACGGATTTGAAGGTGAAGAAGGCTAAGGAGGAGGAGAGGCCGTGAGTTTTGGGAGAAGAAAGGGTAAGGATTGGGTTTTGGACAAACCCATGAATTTTTGGAGTTTATTTTGTTGATTTTGAATTTTTTTGAGTTATTTTTGTTGGTGAAAAATTGTGAAAGTGAGATCTTTGAGGAGGATGTATTAGTTTAGGTTTCAAAGTGTTGGTAAATTGTGTTGAAGATTTTGGTGATTTTTGTTGTGTAATTTTGACCAAAAGAAAAAGAAAGGGAAGAAGAAAAGGAAAGTCTTTTTTTTTTTGGAAGAAAAAATAAAGAATTGAGTAAAAGTTGAATTAAAGGGATTTTACCGTGGCAAAGTGGTAAAAAGTGAAAAGGGTGAAAGTAAAAGTAAAATCAGTGAAAAGAGGTAAAAGATAAAAGTGAAAGTAAAAAGGAAAAAATCACTGTAAAAGTAAAAAGGTGAAAAAAGAGGAGTAAAAGGGTAGAGTAGAAGTAAAACTTTATTTATAATTATTTACTTATTTATTTTTAAAATAAATAAAAAATAATGGTAAATAAATGGGTACTTGGTAAAAAGTCAGAAGTCAAACTCAAAGGTTAAAAGTCAATTCCGAGGGTTGAGCAAAGTTGACCGACCTCATAAAAACACGAGGATCAACTCGACTTTGGTCACTCGGATTGGCGATAGTTTAATGGAGCGATAATGATGTTTTCCTTTTTAAAAAAAGAAGTTAGTTTTCTAAATTGATAAAAGTTGAAAGAAAGAATAAATGGTCTCATTAAAATAAAAATGATTTAGTATGGGCGATTACTTAAAGTTAGTACGATGTTTACCCGGATAATTACTTACAAACTAAATAATGGTTCAGGAAACACGATCGTTAAGGAAGCTTAAGCGAAAAGCATCAGAGTTTGGAATACGCCGGCATTTCCAGGTAGGGTGAGTTGTCCATTCCAGTACGTTTTTGGTTGTTCATTAGTCGATGCCTAGTGATATCTGTATTTTTATAATTGATAATTGTTGATTGCGAAAAACCAAGGCTGGACTTGCAAGTTAAGATACTGTACCCCACTGTATGTTTGTACTTGTGACCTAAAAGTGAATGGGACCTAGACGGGTCGATTCCTAGTCATCCCACGGTGTCGATAACCGTTAACCTCCGGAGGGGGATATGCTCCTATGTGCATCGAAGAAAGGTAAGTACCGACGATGAACCAGTCATAGGACACTCAGGGCCAAGAAATAGACACTTTCGCTACTTGTAGTCACAAGGACTACAGAGTAGTTGGTCGGTTCTCGAAGGATGACGAACCGATCGATCACCAATTGTTTTAGATTAGCCGGCAGGTAAGTATCTCGGAGCTCCAAGTTGTGTGAAGCATGTTGCATACGATTTTTCGAAAACGACAACGACGATTGTTTTTGTTTGCATTTGTTTTACTCGATTTCACAAATGCACACAATCTATATCCTAGTAACTATGTTTTACTTATTAGTTTTCAAACCTAACGGCCCTTATTGGGCTAGCAAGGATGAAATGCTCACCCTTACATTTCAAGTTACAACGAGGTCATTCCGGATGATCTGGATTAGAAGTGGGTCGTTGGCCGAATTCGTGTGTTGCTGTCCCTGTTGCTTGAAGTCCTTCCCTTTTGGTACTCTATCAATTTACTCGCTTTCCTTTCAATGTTGAACTCAGTTGAATTCTGTGAGGTCCGCCTACCTAGTAGCGCGCCTCACCCTTTGTTTTATTGTTGTTGTTGAACTCCTTTTATTTTGGTTATGATGGAAGCCCTAAGGCGTCACAGTGCACTTGCCTACTTTGATTTGAAGTATTTCCAGACTTGTTAATTTAAATTTTGGGTTGTTGATCGAAAGTCCTTTCTTAAAAGTTTTAATTGTCTCTTATTTTCTAAAAATCATATTTCAAAAGGCCTTGTAGTATTAAGTTGGTACGTCTACGACGTATCGAGCTCCTATTGGCTTAATATTACGGCGCTATGGTATACCCACTCAAGTCGCCATAGTGAAATGGTATCAGAGCCGGTTTCGAAAATTGTTTTCGTAAAAGCATTTTTGCTAATAAAAAAAAAAAAAACCAACAACCTGAAAACATTTTTGAGAAGCTTTTATTGGTTTTGTAAAAATATAACTTACAAAAGGGCTTTGAGGAAAATCTTTTGAGTTTTCGTTGTCTTGCAAGTTGGTTTCGATTTCAAAAGAAAGGGACTTAAGAAAGAAGTTTTGAATCACTTGTGACGCCTAATCCTAAAACCACCGCTTCTTATTTAGATTCTTTTGCGCTATCATATCCCTTCGCGTAGACCCCCTATCTACTTTGCTTCTTTTCGAGAGTCATCCATTCGTTGTATGACCTAGTCATCGTAATTATGTGTTGTTGCAAAATGATATTGTGAGATCTTCATTAGGGAGATCCCACATCGTGCATTTGGCACATAAAAAGGGAAAAACCTTTGAGTTGTAAGCTTCAATTGGATGTTGAAGAGTCTATGATTGATCTCATGTTGTGAGGTTTGTAAATCATATTGGCTTTTGCTTTGTCTCAGTTTGACTCATATTAAGATGCCGCCGCAACCCGTTCCTAGATGGGCAGCTGTGCTAAGGGCATTCGAAGCCCTAGGCAATGTTCTAGAACAGACTCTGGAGGAACTTGAAAGATATAGGGTGACGAACTACTTGGAGCAGTTCACCAAGCTTAAACCGCCCTAGTTCAATGGAACAAGGGAAGCCTGCGAGGCAGAAACCTGGTTGAAGCAAATCCAGAAGATCATGGAGATCATTACGGATAGCAGAGCAATACCGTGTGTCCCTAGCTACACACCAGCTTGTCGGGGAGGCTGACAACTGGTGGGATACCGTCCATAACCTACGGATTGTCATTGACCTGACTTGGGCAGAGTTGAGCAACTCTTCCTGGTGCAGTTCTTCCCACCTGTTCTTAAAGCATAGAAGATCAGTGAGTTCTTTGCTCTGACGCAAGGAAACAAGACCATTCACAAGTATGTTATGGCCATCACATGACTACTCAAGTACGTGCCAGCAATCGCCAACGACAATCGGATAAAGAAACAGAGGTTCATGGAGGGACTCCGAGACTCGATTCGATGCGAGTTACGCTCGGACATTGCCTTAAGCTACAATGAGACCATAGCCGCCACCTACGCCATCGAGGCTGATGAAGTTGCACATCCAAGATGTGGGGATGGCCAAGGGAGCTCTCACCCTCGGAGGAATCGTTGGGCGCACCGGAGGAAGCCCCGAGGAGGGAACTCCTAAGGATATACCAGTTCCAGCAGTAGTAGTGGTTCTTCGAGAAGATGGGGCCTTGCACCCTACACCTATTTTGCTTGTGGCCAACCCAGAAACACCAAGATTCACTGCCCATTTGTTAACAACTCACAAGGAGCGTCTTCTGGCTCGGGATTCCAGAATCTGAGGCCAACTCAGTCACTGTCAACTCAGACCACCGAGCCATACTCAGCAGCAGTATCGACCACCTCAGCCGCTAGCAGTGAGCTATGACCAGTAGATCACTGCACCTCGACCTGCCAACCAGCCAAACCGAGGAAGAAACCGTGGAGGACGCAACCAGGGAGGACGTGGACGACTGCATGCAATCACCGGTGGAGATACTACTAAGGCTCCTGGCTCTAGCACCGCTCTAGCTGGTACAATACTCATCTCTAAATCTGAGGCTAGAGTATTATTCGACACTGGTGCATCACATTCATTCACATCTACATTGCTAGCAGAGTCCCTAAGATTAGAACCAACACCGCTAGGCAAAGTTTTCGACTTTAGCACACCGCCTGGTGTGGGAACTGGTGTAGACAAAGCCTATAGGAAGTGCCAAGTTGTTATTGGCGGTCAGAAGCTCCAGGCCGATCTCTTTTTGATTGAGTTGAATGACTTTGATCTAATTCTAGGGATGAACTGGTAGAGCAAGTACAGAGCACTCATCGATTGCGATCGACGCGCTGTATGAATCACGCCACCAGGCAAGGAGACCTTCAAAATAAAAATGGTGGGACCCCTCTTACCTCCAAGTTCACTACTGAAGGCTTGTTTCTGAGGGAGGAGAACACTCGCTTGCTACAGCATCATCACTGCAGGGGAAAAGGCAAACATGGAGACTAACAGCTACGTGCCGATCGTAGACAAGTACCCTGACGTGTTTCCGAATGAGCTACCAGGATTACCCCCGAATCGTGAAGTGGAGTTCCACATTGACCTGGTTCCTGGTACCGAGCCGATCTCGATACTGCCATATCGGATGGCACCGGTTAAGATGAGCGAACTGAAGTTACAACTAGAGGATCTCGAGAGCAAGGGGTTCATCCGAAAGAGTTCATCACCTTGGGGAGCTCCTGTGTTGTTCGTTAAGAAGCATGACGGGACGCTACGTCTATGCGTAGACTATCGACGACTAAACCAAGTAACGATCAAGAACAAGTATCCACTACCCAGGATAGACAAGTTGTTTGACCAACTCGCGGGAGCGATGTTCTTCTCCAAGATCGACCTTCGATTAGGGTATCACCAGTTGCGAGTACGCGAGGAGGACATTCCGAAGACGACCTTCCAAATGCGCTACAGGCACTTTGAGTTTGTTGTCATGCCTTTTGGGCTAACCAATGACCCCGCTGCATTCATGGACCTGATGAACCGAGTGTTTCGACCCTACTTGGATCGGTTCGTGATCATCTTTATCGACGACATCCTCATCTACTCCAAGACGCAGGAGGAGCACGCTATCCATCTCCGCATAGTTCGGCATACACTTTCGGATCACCAACTCTATGCTAAGAAATCCAAGTGTGACTTCTGGCTCACAGAAGTAAAGTTTCTTAGACATGTCATCTCTACAGCTGGACTTTCAGAGGACCCTTCAAAGGTTGAAGCTGTACTTAATTGGGAACAACTGCGGAACGTGACTGAAATCCGCAGTTTTCTTGGATCGGCTAGTTATTACCGCCGTTTTATCCCAGACTTCTCCAAGATCGCTACACCATTGACCATGTTGACAAGAAAAGGCGCAAAGTTTGAGTGGGACGACAAGTGTGAAAACACTTTCGTGGAGCTTAAGACAAGGTAGACGACCGCACTTGTACTAGTTCACTCGAACAATGTCGACCTGTACCAAGTGTACACCAACAACTCAGGGAACAGACTAGGTTGTGTGCTTATGCAAAATGGCCAAGTCGTGGCCTATGGCTCGAGACAGTTAAAGCCTCACGAGAGGAACTACTCGACTCACGATTTGGAACTGGCTGCTATCGTCTTCGCATTGAAGATCTGGAGGTTCTATCTCTATGGCACGCAATTTGAAGTCTACTTGGATCACAAGAGTCTAAAGTACATCTACACTCAGCGTGATCTGAACCTACGCCATGGTAAACATTTTCATCACCACCCAAATTCCAAAGCTTGAGATGCAAACAAGCTATATAAACCTAAAAACTAGACAAAAGCCAATAATACAATTTCGAGGGCACAGTAAGTAAATTGACAATTTCCAGAATACAAAAGCTGCGCATACACATTAAACACCGAAACTATGAATACGTGATCAAAGTCATTAGGTTTCAATATACTTCAGACTATAAATATGGTAAGCCATTCTAAGAACCTGATACAAAATAAATCAGACACTTAAAACTCGGGCTCGGGTTTGACCTTCACATCTCCATTTGGCAATGTGCTTTGTACTTGTGCAAGCCGTTTCATTTCCTGTATCAAATGAGAAGAGTTTACAGCCTATAAAGAAACAAGTAAAACACCCATTTAACACATCGAGGAAGGGTAATAATAGTCTTATCAAAATGGAAAAAGCTGATTTCAGCTGGGCGCAGAGTCATAGATAGGTGACAGATTCATTTACTAAAAGTATACACATTCAGAAAAGGGTTGTTTAATAGGGGGACAATGAACAAAAGAGAAGGGGAGAATGCATGACGAGGTGCAAAGAAGACTTTCTTCACATAATTTTGACCAAAAAAAGCCTATTAAACATGCAGACAATCAATTTGATAAAATCCATTTATACCATATTGGCAGATCAATGAAATGCAACTTACAGCAGCTGAAGCAGCACGTATTTCTCTATATGATTCAACTTCATCAGGAAATGCCTGCTCAAGTTCGTCGAGAAGATGTTTGCGCAAACTCTGAAGATGCATGAGAGCAAGATGAATCATATGAAACTTCAAACATTGAAATGGAAAAAATGGATGTATAAAAAAATGGATTGAAAATATCAAAGTAAGGTCAAGCTTACCTTGAAGGTATCAGTTTTGCCTTTAGTGATCTGATTTTTGGCGATACAGCTGTTTATGACATCCCTTGTAAATTCATCAGGATTCTTTCCATCATCAATCAAACTGGGCAAAATCAACAAATCAATTGTAGTCAGAACTGGCCATAAAAGAGAAATATTGAGTTATTAAAAAGAAAATTACAGAAGAAAACTCACTTAAAAACCTCCATAGGAACCTGGATATTGCATTTGTCAGACAACTTAGCCATATTGTCAAGCTCCATAACAAGAGCATTTCTGAGAGGTCAAACCCAATGTGAGAAAGTCTCCTATAGACAATCAAATACTGCGAAAGATACATTCAACTACTCAATTGAGCAGGCTCAGGTTGAGGAGAATTACAGGCGCTGGAGGAGGGGGAGCTGAGAGCCGGCATTGAATGAAGAGACAGTGAGGTAGAGCTGGTGAATGAGCCCTAAAGTCTTCTGAATAGAGTTAATGACCTGGTTCAGGTCTTGCTTTGGATCATCCACCCCTGTTGTTCCTGCTGTATCATTGGTTTGAGCGACCAATATCCCATTGCCACCACTCCCACCAATCCCAGCATTTGCATTCATCGATGCATCCATCTCAGACCACTGTTAAGCAATTCAACTGTTAAACATTAAATCCTGTTTAATGATTGAACTTCAGAACTTCCTAAAAAAATAAACAGAATACTAAACACCCAGCTGAAGCAAAGACTTTAGTATATGCTAAACTTTTGGGGACCTTAACATATAAATCTGTATGTTCACTAGTCCTTATTTTACTTAATGAAACCACAACAAGGGTCTTATAATCCCTTCATGCTCAATCCCATGTGCTTTTTCAACTATATACACATACAGTTTCAGTTCATTGGGGTAACTAGATACCCAACTTGCTTTGAACCGAGTGGAAACACTTGTCTTAGTTTCACAAAATCGTGTATGTCGTAAAATTCCAATTACGTAGCACCTAAAAGAACGAAGGTAGTTGATGATGCCTATAAATAACTAGCAATGGTACCTGCGCTTTGCCGCAGGATTTGTTGTTGGTAATAATTTACAATAATGAAAGATATAATGGAAAATGACTTTATTATTGATCAAACTGATAAAATATCATATATTACACTAATTGGAATAGTATTTTTGACAAAATTGTCAAACAGCTAACACTTTAACATATATTTTCAAAACAAATTGACAAAGCATTCATTTAATCACAATTAATTAAAGATCAAAACTGCAGATTTGATAGAAGATAGCATTCACATACAGAAATTAAAGATTCATATATCTGCTATTGAATTACATATTCAAACTCCTTTGAGACTTTCTTCTCCTTTGTTTCTGGTGGAGGTAACAAAATATTGAAGACTCTAGCAGCCAAAACTATTCCAATTAAAGGACCAATCTAATAAACAAAGAAGAGCTCCCAAGTATTGTGCCAGTTATTAACATAACCTAGCCAAAAGCATTAGCACGGTTCATAGAAGATAAACTGTCAATTCGAGCTCAATTTCAATTACACATGCTCTAGTAGCCACACAACACCCAAATTCATATATAAAAATTGGACCTCAATTTTCAAACTCAAATCTCTTATAAAAACCCAACTTCTTGGTAGAAAATTCAATCATGTTTAATGGATTAGAGGAAACAAAGACAAAATGGAGACCAAGTCCCATTTGGCAGACAGAGACCGAGGAATTCCAATTTGTATGCTGTGATGCGAAAGAATACCAAACTGAACACAAATTAAAGCTGCAAAAGTATGAGCTAGCAAAAACCACCAAAAGCATTATTTCTTAATAGCAGATCATCAAACAAACTATTCACTTGATAAACTAACACAGCAAAGATACAATACAGTTTTTTTTTTCCCAATCTCCAAATGCCTTCAAATGAAGGTTCACAGATTAAGAACCAAGTTCCTTGATCAATTAAGACAAATAAATTTCCAATATTTCAATGTTCAACTTAAGCGGAGTTGGAATCATGCATTTGCAACATTTAGAAATGCTCAGAATGTTTAACCAAACATATTTGCAAAAAAAAGATTCTCTATCATTTTATATAAAGCTCTAGGATTTTTGACATGAATCAAACATTGATCTTACTATAAATGAGAA
>LYNE01000129.1:123119-136281 GCA_001662545.1 Rosa x damascena | reverse complement strand
CCCCCCCCCCGCCCTCCCTCTTTTCCCTTTCGGTCTCCGTCTTCTTCCCCTTGAATCACCTTCGTCCGGCCACCAACCGGTGTGTAACTGGCCATCACAAGAGCGCCTCTTCCTCCTCTACACCCTAGTGACCGTGGGTTACGGCAATTTGGCCGGAAAACCCCGAATCGAAACAAAAACTATCATTGTTGCAGTTGGAGGTTTTCCGGCGATTCCTACATTTCCAGCCATCTCCGACCACCAAACCTGGTCTAGTAGGAGCGTCTCAAGCCATTGATCAATTACCCTCAAGCTATTAACTCCAATTCACAGCGTGGAGGATGAATCGAAGAAATTTTCGAAGCTAGGGTTTGAAATTTCTGGGTTTCTCTTCACCGGCCGGTTTCAACTGTTTCAAGGGCGCTATACCGAGTAACTGCTCAACGAAGGAAACCCGTATGTGTGGTCACCTATATAGTACTGTGAGTGGACTTTTGTTTTAAACAATGATGCATGCGTTGTTTCTTAAATTAATGCTTTATTTAAGTATCATATTATTCTTTGAGCATATTATTTAGTTTCGGATATTATTTGGTTTTGAATATTTATTGAAATTTTGATTGGATTTTCCATCATGATTTTCGAACGTGAGTTTTCTATGCTCGGATTTGAACTTATGATTGATATTGATATTCGACGAATTATTTTCCGATGTGGTTTTCGAAATTAAATATATTTCTATTTGTCGATTTGAGATTTTTGAAAGATTTTCAAAATGAGATTCGTTGGAGATATATTTTCTTATTTGTTTATCGACCTTCGGTTTTAGCATTGGGAATGCCTTAGTGATGATTTTGGATTTATGATTTGACCTTCGGAGATTAATTTTGATTTATCTCGATTATGATTTTGAGAATATTTTGGCGTGCGGGGCCACGTCATTGGAATATACTTATTTTCTCGTGAGATATTGGGGAAGCTTTATGGATTTATGGATTTACTGATTTTCGATTATTTTTCCTCACCATACTCAGGTCGTTCGGTTAGTATCTCCTCCTCACTTACTTTGTGTTTGTGAGTAGCAGTCGAGGATTCTCCTCCTCACGTGAGTGGTAGTCGAGATTATTAGTTCTCCTCCTCACACAATCTATGTGTGAGTGGCAGTCGAGGGTAGAGCCTAAGGGGCTCCTTTACCCGTATGGTGATATTTCTTCCCCATATCCTTTTATTATTTGACTAGCGGGGCTAATCCGATTTTTCTTAACCAGCAGGGCTGGTATGTTTTTATGAGATTTTGAGTTTAAAGAAATATGTTTTATAAACGTTGCATGCATCGAGTTTTATAAATTTAAATAAGTGGGAGAGTATTCAAATTTGCTTCATTTAAATCATCTTAATTATTTATTTTTGTCCACTCACACTAACGTGTTTTTCAATACTTTTCCCTTGGGACCTTCTGTTTCAAATGCCTAGTTTGTAGGCTAGATTAGTTGGGGTCGGGCGTACATGGAGTTGAGGCATAGTTGTCAATGCTTCCACATTGTAGGATTTATTGATCCTTTACCCTCTTTACTTTTTATTTTGTTATACCTTTCATTTTAGAATTGCTCTAATAACCATGGAATTACGTTATTAAGTTGGGAATTGTGTAATGTGAATTGGAAGATGTTGTGATTTGGGGAGCAGGATGGCTCTAGGAGAATAAAGATGGATTGCTTAGAAGTGTAAATGTCTTTCTACAGGTCATGGGTAATCCATTTTTAGGGGAAGTTTCGCCAAATTTTTGGTAGAATTTCTTCTAAAGTGGGCTCCACAGGGCGGCCGGGCCACTTCGGATTTATGGGTGAAATCTGGGGCGGGTCCTGTCACTCTCCCCTCGATAACATCGATCACAGATCTCTCTCTCTCTCTCTCTCTCTCTCTCTCTCTCTCTCTCCCCCCCCCCCCCTCTTTTTTTTCTCTCTCTCTCTCCCATCGATAACAGATCTTCACGTCTTTTGATGAGCTCGAAATAAGTTCTTAAAATTAACCCTGTTGACAGTTGTTAGTATATAGCAAGTAGGGATCGTTCTATCCGGGGATTGAGGGTGCTCCTGTCATTTATACGTCAAGAAAAGAATATTAATTATAGAAATACAATATCTACGAAAATTACAAAGAATTAAGAGGGGATTTTAAAAGTTTGTGTCTAAATCTAACTACTAAATATTATACAAGTCATCAAACAAATCTGAATCAAAGTAGAAGTAGATGAATGGAGGAAGTAGAGATATAATTAACAACCATTAACACATTAAGCAGATTATCAAACATAATTTCGAATCAAACATATCATAGAAAGAAATCAATCAAGAACAAACCATGAACGCATGCATTAGTTCTTATTACTTCCCTTAATTAGATTAACTAGATGAACGCACCATAATTAACCCTATTAATCATGAAAAGCTAGTGAGTGATCAATTCCCCAACAAAACACAATTAACGCATTAAGAACATGTGGAAGTTTGATTGATTTAAGCAAAGACGACAAGTTAGAACGCTAATCTTATCATGCAAAGCTCATTGTTGATTTACCTAAGGAATTATAGGTTTTCCACTTAGCAATTAAGATCTAGAACGCTAGCATATCTTAATTTGGATGCAATTACATGCTTATAATTCTAAGTTGCGCACCAAAGAACATAATCACATAAAAGGTGGGATTGAAGCACAAAATCAACAAACAATCATGACATATATGAAACTGAAAATTATAATCTAAAAAACCTAAAACAAAACATGCTTCATGGTTATTGGAAATCAATCTTTAACATCCAAACTTTAATCTAACAAGAATTCGAAACATCCAAAATAACAAAACAAAAATCTGTTTTGAATTACAAGAAAAGAAAACCGAAATTAAACTAGAAAAGGACATGGTTACACTTTTGAAGATCTCAAGAACGCAAGAAAGCTTCAAAGGTGGTGGAGGCAAGATGAGGACCACGGCAAGGAGATGTTGATGGAACTTAATCACGACTTCTTGACTTGAAGAGAGGATGATGAAATTTTGAGAGAGAAAAGGGGAGGATTGCGTATTTGATTCAGGGTTTGATGATATTTTGAATGATAGAATGTGTCAAGTGGTCGTTGTTGATGCTCCTATTTATAGGAGGATCGCAACTTAGCCTCCAAGTCTTCAAGATTGATCCACACAGCATTAACCAATCAAATAATGCCACGTCAGTTCTGCCATGTCACTCAACCAATCAAAAAGCTCCAAAATCGATCCCTAATATTTTGTTGCTGATTTTCCCATGATTTAATCTGATTTTATTCACAATTTTTGGCCAAATATCTAGGCATGAACTTAGACAATGTATCTGGATGCATTTTGGACCTTTTCTCCCTTAAATCTCTCTATGGCTTTATCCTTAACATCTCCCCTTGATTTTCTCTTGATTTTCACATTAATACTGCAGATTTTATTCTCTAATTTCAGCCAACATATCTTGAGGGAATTAAGGAACGAATCTGGACTTGTTTTGAGCTTTTTCTTGTTGCACAATCCCTTGAAACTCTCCCAAGATTTTCTCAACGTAATCTCCTTGATTATCACCTTGATTTTCACATTATCTCCATCATTTCCCATGCAAAAATCAGATTTAATCTCCCATAATATCTCCCACGTCATCTTCAAGCCATGTGGTCTCCAAATGCCTTCAGGTTTCCTAGCCTCATCAGGATTCCTGCGTTGACTGGGATTCCTAGTTGGACCAGGAAAACTCCATTTCCTTATTTCTGCATCTTTTTAGCTCATTTCCTGCGTTTGAAGTTCATTTCTACCTAAATACAACAAAGTAAGTTAGAAATGACATTGTTAAAGGGATAACTAAGTAAAATGTAGGGAAAATGATACTAAAAACATAGAAAATATTACTCCGATCATCTTTGTCTCTGCTTCCAATTCCGGCGAACACCGGCAAGGTGCTATCGGATCTTGCACCATCGTCGTCACCTTCGATTTCCATAAAATGATATCATTAACCACATTAAGAACAAAGTTAAGAGAAAATAAGGCACTCACCACTAAATCGAACGTATGGGTGAGTTCCCTCATGAAATTTGACAGGAAAAGATGGAGACAAGGCGAATTTCGCCAAGCCCAGTCATATAACAAGGAATGCCACTTCCGATTTAAACATGCAAGGTAAAATAAGAGGACCTCATTGAGTAGGATACTCAATAAAGTATATTGAGTTCTAAAATTTGGTAGGAAGAGAAGGAAATATAAACTGAACAATGATATTACCTCATAATAGAATTATTTCCAAAGGAATTTGAGGAATCGTGATAAGGAAAGAGGATAAAGAAAAGCTGAAACTCGAAATCTGCTTATTCCTGAGCAAGCTCTACTCAGATCGATATACAGACTTCATTACAGATCTGATCGCACTGATTTTTGGATATGTTATAGAAGAGATGATTATGAACAACTTTGATGAAGAACATTTTTCGATCAGAGGCTTCGATTTAGGTGCATTAAGGCATGCAAATTGACTGACGTAAACAGGGCTAAGAGAAGCTTCAGGAGGAGAAGAAAAGGGAGGTTTTGTTTTCTGGCAGAAAAAGGTTAGGCTTGTTTCTTAAAGAACTACTTTTGAGAATTGACCTTAATAAGGTTAGTATCGATGGAGTTCTCTAGAAAGAGGTTAATGATATGGGATGATAATAATAAACTTAAGAAAATAATTTGTTAGGAATATAAATTGTAGAAAAGAGATAATTATTTAAAAGTAATATAGAAGTTGAACAAATTTTGCAAATAATAATTTTGCAAGAATTGTCATAAGAGATATGTTGAAGATTAGGAAACAACTAAAAACTTATCCGTCGAAACTCAAAGGAGACACTTGAAATTTTCGGGTCTCACAGCCACAAATTCTGTAGGCTGAGCCTTTGCCATGCTTCAGGTGACGTGACCAGATGAGTTGCTGCTCGATTTTGAGGTCGTTGTCTTGCATTTGTTTTTTGGGATGGCTTGAGTGTTCTTGGAAGCCATTGCTCGAACGGATTGGTTGAAGTAGTTTAACGGAGAAGGAGATGAGAGGCAAAGAGGTCCCACTGGGCTTGCCAATTTGTAAACACAGGAATCTGAAAACAAACAAAATGCAGACACGTGTACAAAAATAATAATTTTATTAATAATTTAAGTGCGGGTTATAATCTTTGGTAATCCTCTGATTCTATCTCCGACGATGTATTTCACTCAAGGACTTGACACTTGATCTTGAGTCGTACGATAGTCACGAGAGTTGACACGTGACCAACGTTTTTGGCTTGAGGTTGGTGAGGAACCAGCTATTTCGCAGTTTGATAGTTCTTCACGAGCTTGGGAGGCTTCTGAAATTTTGATAGTGTTTTCTTCTCTCTTTTTTTGCTGAAGTCCTTTTCTTGATTTGAGAGGGGATATTTATAGTGTCGACGTCTCTCTCAATTTGGAATGCCTTGATGACACGTAATTAATTGCATTTTCCTTAATAGCATAATTGAATCAATCAGCCTCAAATTTAATCACGATCATTAAGGAATTAGCCAATCACTTTGATGGGGGAGGACTTAATTCTGGACTTTGGCTTCATTTTCTTATGACTGCAGGGACAACTGCTTTTCTGACAATATTTTCAAACTAGAATGCAACTTTATCTAATGCCTCAGATGTTCTAGTTTATTTTTGACATTTTGCCTACTGTTTCTCAGTTGTAGCTTGTAAGCTTCTTTTCCACTGTTCAGTACTCTCTCTCTCTCATATTGAGTTATTTCTTTCTATAGAAAACAAAGTTACCTGACTAGGGATTTGGGTTGGATGTGGGTAGTTATTTAAGTTATGTATTTGATTCCCTCCTCCCCTTCCTCTTTTCTCTTATGTTTTTGCATCTTTCTACAGTGTTTTACCGATGTCAATTCATACTGTTGACATGTATTCTATGTTAGTGACATGATTGTTTAAATCTTTTCTTTGCCACCGATTGTACTAGTCCATTTTCTATAAAACATCTTAGTTTTCTCCCCTGTTTATGGTTATGATCTGATAACCTCGGTATTTAGTCAAATTCAACTCCAAGTGTGCAATGCCTGACTACGAACTATTACTAAACTTTCTTTGGTATATGCATTGGATGATATATTTCATGGTTTGAATGTTACATGCATAAGTAAGTAGTGATATTTCAGACTGCAGATGAATTAACCATTCAATTTCTGTTTTCCCTTCTAGGAGGAAGAGATAAAACTGAAACCTGTCATTGCTTTTGATTGTGGTAAGTTCCTGTATGGAAATTTTCTGTTCGCCTTGTAATAACACCTTTAACTGACATACTAGTTTAATCTTAGAATACTAGATTTAGAATTTTAGTCTTACATTTTGAAGTATATATATGTTTTTAACAGTTCAATCTATGAACTGTCAAAATAATACTTCACTATATAATTGAATTTGTTGCTGTTTCTTGGCCTAAAAATTGTGGAGTTGAAATTGCAATAGATTTGTGCAGCTAAATCCATTAGGAATTTGCTGATTAAGCCTATTCAATTTAAGAAATCAGTTTCATCTTGGCTAATGAAGGATTAGTTAATCATTTTGGTGAATGAGGCATGGACATAATAACAAAGTTATGAGAAATTGAGTCAAGTGACTATATTTATAGCTATATATGTTGAATAGTACAAGCACAAATGAAAGCTCATGACAGTGAAACTAAAAGAGAGTCATCAGGGAGCAACTAAAATAGTACAAGCACTTGAGTTGCTAAGAAGAAATTGCAACTTAACATATAACCATTAACATGTGGGCAACGTAAGGTAGAGACATTGTTTCATGCAATGCGGACACATACATAGGTTTCTACTCAACAAGATTTATTAACTACCAACAAAAAACAATAATATATAAATTACAACCAGGTTGTTCATAGAAAAAAGAATAAAGAAAAGATTGCACCATCAATTCAATAAACACCTACTAACCACGAAGTCCACAAACCAATTAACAAAACGATCAAATAAGTATAATCTACCAAGAATTACAAGAGTAAAAAGAATGGCACCCACTTTTGGACAACTAACATTTAAACATTTGAAAATATACCCATCTCTTTATCACCTGATAGAATTCAGAGGAGTTGATATTCATCTATCAAGGTAAAGTTAGAACAACCAAAGAGAAGAATATGAACGATTGACCAATAGCAACCTCCCCAATTTCCACATAACTGATAAAAATAGAGACTAGAAACAATAGCAAGGAAGGAAGTCACTCACCCCAAATCCCAAACGGAACAAAAATAGAATTGAAACACAACTCAAGTATTTCTGCCCAATTCCAAACTTCTTTCAAATTCAGGAGTGAGATTGCAAACTAGCACAATTAAACTAACTAAAATCAATACCATGCTATTAATCAAAGAACAATCAACAAGAACATAATATCAAGAAAAGACACACAATCCAGACAATACCATTTGTGTAGCTAGATACTTGTAGGATGTTACAGTTGAACAGAGAATCTAATCCAGTTCTTCCCCAACTCTTATTTTAAATTTCATGGTTGCATAATAACTCAGTGATATACACTAAAACTGAAGTAAAATTTAAAACTACCAAAGTAATTATAAGTAGATACTATAGTCAAATAGACGAGGAAAATTATAGACTAGAGACCAGAGGAAAACAAGAAATTTATAATAACATAACATATTTCCAATAATTTCCAAAAAAGACCTGCCTATTTGCACAACAAAACAACCCAACCCAGCAATGGATTTTCTGGTCTTACCCGTTAATATGGAGGAGCAATCTTGCAGTTTTCCTATGAATTTGCTCTATAAGATCTGGTACAGCATCCACCTAGGAGAAAAAAAAAACATATCACGTCATCTGAATTATTGGAGTTTCTTTAAACAATCTATGTAATTAATGGATTGTCAAACACTTCACTCCTGTAGAAGGAAACATGCATGGACTCATACAGATGATGTGGTGTAGAAACTTACGAAAAAAAAAAACAAAATATAAAAGAAAAAGAAAGAGATAGAAGCAATATAGAAAGAGTATAAGAGTACAATATCAGACTTTATGTCTAGTACCAAATGTTTCTATCAACCGGTTCTGCAGCATTGAACTGAACCACCATTTTTCCATAAACTTTCTATCCTAATTTAGGTGCTTCAAGTGTCCATACCAGCAACTGAGGAAGTGTTCAATATGCTTTTGTACATAAATCTATGGTCTTTTACATTGGGAAGTATCTATGAACAACAGTCTTTCAATTTAAAAAACAACTCCATCACAGATAATTACACGTGCAAACATATTGCTAGTCAGATCCTCATTGAATCATCAACTGCAGAAAGTTAAACCAAGACAATATCATATCATCTTTTTGCAATTACCAAGCCACCATGACATATTATGAGGAACTCCCACAGAGGATAACAAATTAACGTACCAAATTCACATAGAAATCTTCAACTATAGCAGCATTTTTTTGAAAAAGCATTGTCTGGAGATGAGCTTTGGATCTATGCAATATTCGAGCAACGAGAGAGAAAGTATCAGCACCTACACATCTTTCTGCAATGTAAGGTCCGTTTAGCTCAAGGCAGATTTAGATTGAATATGGCAGTCCTAACTATGGAATTGCAAAATCCGAAAAAAGGAAAGCTATGTTTTACTTTTCAAATAAGCAACAATATAATATCCAAACTAAAGACCACCCGATTTCTTTTCATTAAAAATAAAGTAGAAAAAAGGAAAGAAAGAAAGAGAAGAGTCCGACTGAACAATTTACTTGATAGAATTGTGATTGATACACCACACAACCAATTTATGTTCCTCAGAACATGGTAAATTGACAGGACCCGCCCCGGATTTCACCTTGAAATCCGAAGAGGCCATGCGGGGCCCACTTTAGAAGAAATTCTACCAAAAATTTGGCAGAACTTCCCCTAAAAATGGACAACCCAAACCCTGTAGAAAAACATCTACACTTCTAAATCATCCATCCTTATTCTCCTGGAGCCACCCTGCTCCCTATATCACAACATCTCTCATTTCATAAACAATTCTGAATTTAAGAATATTAATCTCATAGGTTATCAGAGCAATCTAATGTACAGGCGTACAAGAGAATAGAAAACAAGATAAATGACCGATGCTTTTATAATGCGGAAGCTATGACAGCTATGCCTTAACCCCAAGTACGCTCGACCTCAAGCTAAACTGGCCTGCAAACTGGGCATTTAAAACCGAAGGGCCCAGGGGAAAACATTTAAAATCCGTTAGAGTGAGTGGACGAAAAATAAGTACTTTCAAATGTATAAGTAAAACTTAATGCTTTCCCAAGTTATTCTCTAAAAACTCGCATGCAGTAACAATCTTGAAAACACTCTTAATCATCCTCTTTACTGAAATCTCAAACACGTAACAAGAACATCTTGAAACCTCTTAAAATTCTCATCCTCAATCCTTATAAAAACATCCTTTTCATGAGGCTCGTTTGATGACTAGAAAGGACTGTTGTCTAGTCATCTCATGCCATCTAGGAGGGACTGCCACCCAGATGACGCATCGGAAGGGACTGCCAACCGGAATAGGAGGCGGTGGATAGAAGGGACTGCCAACTAGCCACAAGTAGTAGACGGGACTGCCGACTAACCACAGGTAGTAGACGGGACTGTCGACTAACTACCTCATGTCATCTGGAAGGGACTGCCAACCAGGTGACCCATCGGATGGGACTGCCAACCGGGCTGTAGTCTGGAAGGGACTGCCAACCAGACTATTACCTAGAAGGGACTGCCGACTAGGTAAGATACGCATGCGCCAAAACTGGCCTCCTTAATAAACTGAATAGCCTCCTCAAGAAACTGAAAATAACCTCAAAATCTCAATAAATCCTCGAAAGCATCCTCGAAAGCATAAAATCAAATACTCTGTAAATCAATAAATGCTTTCGGAAAGAAAACTCAATCTAACTTCAAAGCTGATAAGTACGGAGCTCAAAGCTCAATAAATCTCGATAAATCAATCATGCTCAAATATTCGATGAAACATTCGTACTCGTGAATCCTCATAAAAACCGATATTCGAAATCCAAAATTCTCATAATATTTTCTGAATCAGTCACTTCCCGAAAATCATTCCTCAACTCAATAACTCATGAATGACTATCTCAAAAATCTACTAAAAGCCCTCGGGAAGGAATTTCAATACTAATCTCGTAATTCATAAATAAATCTCGATAAACTAAATCTCATAAAACCATAAAACTCAATAATTCAAATTATAAATTAAATCTCAATCGGAAAATGCTAATATACTGCATGCACAATTAATTTAAAATAAATGTCCACTCACAGTACTATTTAGGCGACCATGCATACGAGTTCTTTCGTCGAGCAATAGCTCGGTACGTCGCCCTGTACACAATTATTTGTACATAAATAATTACCGGACGGAAAATAATTTTACGATAATCAATAATTAAGTCTCAAAACCCAAAACCTCAACTTCTCCAATTATCTTCCACATCCAACCAAACTTCACCAACACTGCCCACTCGTCGATTTCAGACTATATAACAATTATGGAGGAAATTCGACAACCGGATTCACGATTAACATTAATCGAAATCCAAATCTTTAGAAATTTATAACCGATTCAAAACTCCACCAATCCTCACCAAACTTCATATATAAGCTGTAAGATAATTATAGAATTAAACTAGCCAGAAATTGAAATTAAAAAGCTACCCTAGCCGCCGCCCACAGTGGCGGCGCCGTCGCCGCTGCCACCAACTCTAATGGCCACCAAAATTTGGCAGTAGCACCTTCTCAACACACACATTAATTCTTTCACCTACAACAAAGCCAGAAAATGCCTAGAACTACCTCAATAATTAAGGTGAAGATTATACCCGAAACTTGAACAGTGTCAAGAATTTCAAACCTTTGATTCGTCGATTTTTCCTTCGATTCGTGGAACAAGGCTTGGAGGAATATCATCCACGTCTCGAGGCGCATCGATCAAGCTCAAAAATGCCGCTGGAGACGGCCGGAATCTGGAAAATTTTCCAGAAAACCCGAGCTGCTACAGCGAACTTGTTGGCTTCGATTCGTTGTCTATGGTGAATGATAGGGTGCAAGGCATATATAGATAGAAACCTTGTTTCAAGATGAAGAGATGGACACCAATTTCATGGCCATAGGTGGCCGGACGAGGCGGCAGCGACGCCGGAAAGTTACGTCGGCGAGAGGAAGAAAACTGGAAATTTTCGGGGCTTTCCCGAAATGGAAAGTCCAGATTTCTATTTATAGACATGAATTCCACAAAATTACAAAACTACCACTAACTTAAAACCCTTATAACTTCTTCGTTACTACTCCGATTTTTACGTACCACATATGCACGCGCTCGGTTTAACGTCCTCTACAACTTTCATGAAGGAGATTTTCTCAAATTTTGACCCGAACAAAAGTCAACTTTTAGGGCCCCCTAAAAGCATTGAAACGATAGTAAAAGTGAAAGTAAAAGTTGTTTATCGTCCAAATGACTAGTAAACCGGTGAATTCGGGTTCGGGACGTCACATAAATTGGCAATATGTATTCTAGAAAAGTGGAATGGAAACTTTTTGTGAATGCAAATACTAAGCCCTAAATACAAACTGGCAACTGTGATGAACAACCCATTTCATGTTCTCTAGACCATGTCAAATTGGCAATCAAAATTTCAAAAATAAAAAATAAAAAAATAAAAATAAAAAAATAAAAAAAATGGACAACAAGTTCCTTTTTTTTTTTTAGAGAGAGAGAGAACTCTGATCTTATCGAATCTCTTGGATGCACCAGCCACTAACTCGTGAGATCTATTGGAGGTTTCGAAGACCCAGCCTTCCAAGGGCGGATCTAGGATTACAGGCTCGGTGGGGCTTGAACTTCCTAACAAAGGAAGAAGAAAAAATTCAGCCACAAATGTTGACGCTAACCTGAAATGTTGAATTACACACACAAAGCCACAAATTCAGCAGTTCATGTTTCAACACAAAAACATGAAAGATAAAAGCATTCTTAACATCTCATATGAACTAATAAATACCATAACCACACCTAGAAACAACAAGCTCAAATAAGAAAATGTTTGGTCAGAGAGGAAAAGCTTCACTCAGATCCCTTTTCTGGATTACCACCGTCTTTAAACATGATATAGTCTTATCTCATGACAGGTCTTGGATCTCGGCCAACCTGTAGTTAGAAAGAATTTTATTGAACTTCTCACTCAATACATGGCAGTGAAAAACAATTTAAATAATGTCAACTAGAAAGGCTCTTAAAGATCTCGGTTTAGATCCTATAGACATCCAAAAGACATGTTTGAAGTTTAAGGCTACAAAGCCCTTATCTTGGTATCAATAACCTAGCTCAAGAAACCGTTCTCTTGCTTCCTTAATTCCATATAATTGAGCTTCACAGAGAAAGCACCAAATGGACTCCTCTGTATCATTTGGATTCTGGGCAACATCTATTCGGAACTGCTCTGCCCCTTCTTCAAATCTTTATATAAAGATAAATAATTTAACCCTAGACACATAACTTCACCAAAGCAGTTCTAAAATTTTACACTTAGTTTGGGGACCAATAAACTTTAGTTCCATAAACGCACATATTCAGCAAACCTAACCCACCCAATAACTGGGATTTATCAGAATTAACAATTTCATTAGCTTTAACAATTTCAATTTGGGTTTTATCAATTTGGAGAGATGAATTGGGTTTTACTAGAATACCTCTTTCGGTGGAGTGATTGGACTGAATAACCCAGCAATTTTGAACACTGATCAAGGGCCGAGCAGGGAGCCGCCGAAGAATTGAAGAACTGAAGAAGTGAATATCAGAATTCAGAAATCAGAAACTTAAAAAAAAAGGAATATCGGAATATAAAGGAGAAGAAGAGGAAGAGAAGAAGACGGAGAGGGAGAGACAGATACCTGGAGGCTGGAGTTCGGAGACGGAGAGGAGGAGAAGAAGTGAAGGAACGGTGCTGGAGTTCGGGAGTCTGTGGTTCGGCCACTTCGGTGGGGCTTGAGAAAGGAAAAGAGCGTCCCCCTCCCAAAAAAAAAACCAACATATATACCTTTTTTTTTTT
>LYNE01000129.1:93087-123068 GCA_001662545.1 Rosa x damascena | reverse complement strand
TTTTTTCCAGTATGAAGAACCCTAATCTCAAGTCGAGATAGCAGAGAGAGGAGAATTACACACCTCTTCAAATTCGAAAATAAGAAATCAAAGAAAAGAGGGGTTAGGGTTTGCGACTCAAAGAACCGCAGAGAGGGGAGTGAAATCAGAGAGAGAGAAAGTGTGGAATTTTTTTTGGCGTAAATGTATCTAGAAGAATATGGGTTTCGAGAAGAAGATGGGTTTGATTCTTTAAGAGAAGAAGACGGGTTCCTCTTTCAGAAGTTAGAAGAACATGGTTTTATGAATTTTCCCGAAGACTAGCTAAGTGGGAGACAGTGTGGTAGACAAAGGCGCATTAAGTTTATTTTTTTACTTTGTATAATCAATTCAGACAATACATAAATGAATTTTGGTTGTTTGATGGTCTATACTTGAAACTTAGGGACCTAACAAGCAAATCTCCTGCATAGTGCGAATCACATACAAACTCACTTCTCCCGCCTAGGATTGCCATCTCGCATTCACACAACAAAAATAAGTCATTCCGTTGTAGGAGCTTACAATCGTGTACCGGCATTTCACTCAAAAATTGGTCTTTTTGGGGCTAATCGCTCTCATTTTGGAGTACATCAGATTTTCTTCCAAACTTGCACAACGGAAACAAAAAATGTGTTGTATGTTATTTTGCAACTTACTCTTATATGACAGATATAACTATACTGTTGTACAAGGTCAGTCAAAATTTCGACTCCAATTTGAGCAAAGTGAGAGAGAAATTTTTTTTTCATTCAGACAACAGACAAAACCTTATAACTATTGTGAAATAATCTTGTCACGCCCCGAATTTTGAATAAAGAAAATTCAAATCCGAAACACGAGAACAAACACAAGAAAACACACATAGAAAAATTTTCATTTATATTAACCAACAAACAAACTGAGCTCACAATGTCAATACTGACTCGTTCTTTAGAGTCACATATTACATTACAGATAGTTTACAAATTAAACTGAATGACAATTCAATAAGTAAACACACCCACCACAACTCACTACATAGCGGAAGACTTAAAACTAAGAGTACTCTTCCACGTCCACGCTACCGAACGTACACCTCAGCTTCGACGACCATTAATCGATATTCTAACCTGCACAAAAACCCCTACACCATAGAATAGTGCACCGGGATTGAACAAAACAAACCCGGTAAGCTTTTCAGCCCGTATGAGTAAACTCAAATAAAGTGACTTACGTCACGCATGCTTATAATTTCTCAATTCGTGAGATGAATTGAAGCAACAATATTTAATTCCACAACACAACCAAACATCAAGTTCATATCATATCATCACAACGACAAATCACATTCACTTCCCTTCAACATAAAACATTTGTCAAAACGATGACCTCATAACTCATTCACAATTCACTACAAGTCTCAAACCACAACCGCACTTACAATTGAATTAAGTAAAATCAGTAATCCCTGCATGGAAACTTAGTTCAGGAGATCACATTAAAAACAAACAATAGAAATCATATAAATCCCTGCATGAAGTTTAGTTCAGGAATTTACATTTAAAACAAACAATACAAAAAGTGGTAATCCCTGCATATAACTTAGTTCAGGAGATTACGTTAAAACAAACAATTCAAAAGACAGTAATCCCTGCATATAACTTAGTTCAGGAGATTACATAAAATTCAACAATTAGAAGGAAAAGGAAAATAAATGAAGAAGTCACACTAAAGTCAATGATCACCCATCAACTCCAAACTAAAGTCAATAGTCGGTGTTGACCCATCGACTTTGACTAAAGTACATGAACTAAAGTCGATAGTCGATGTTCACCCATCGACTTTGACTAAAGTAGATGATCACCCATCAACTCCAAATACTCTTTTAATACAATTACATCAATCACTCACATGATGAATTGTATACCGCTACGCTCATACAATTACATCAATCACACACATGATGAATTGTATTCCCGAAAAGAGTAAATGCTTGCAATAATAATTCAATCAAATCACCATCATTACTTCACCAATGTCACACCATCCAATATATATATTCCACGTAAATATATATATATATATATATACGTAGTCATTCACGCAGGAATGACCACTAATACCAACTATAGTTTTATAAATTATACTTCTCGAAAATCATTTTATATCAAAACATTGTTTTAACTTACCCATGAACCGTTGTCGATCAAGTTCATATATTTTAAAACAAATAATTTATTTTGATAAATATGATTTTGCAAACTAACAATTAAATCTACTAAAATACAACATAACTAATTATCAACCGAAACACTGTGAGATTTACTTACCTCCAAATCCTGCTACGTCTTCTCTAACAGCCAAGATACGATTCACAATCATCCGCCAACTCAAACCATCAATCACCTAACCAAATCAATGCCACACTCAATACAACACAAAGCACACAATTCACAAAACACAATTATACGACGATCCAACAGTCGGATCCTCATCTGAGACCATCCAACGTCTTCGGAACACTTCTACGATCAACAAATCAAAACTACAAGTCAATCGAACGGCCAAATCCTCACGAATCGAAAACCGAAACGAATTGAAAACCCTAAAACCCTAACATGCTCATACGATCTCCAAAAATTACAAACTATATATCGAAATACTCGTATCGACGAGTAGATCGAAATCAAGAACATAAACTGTCCCTGAGGTGGCCGGAAACCGCCGGAAAACACCACCACAGTGGCGGCACCGCCACCGGCCCAAAGTCGGAATTTGGCAAAACTTCCAACACCAAAGTTCTTCATCTCAACTCCAATTGAAACATTCATAACTAGCACAAAGTCAGAATCAAAGTCATTTGGCCGGAATTTACCTCGCAAGTTTTGAAAACCGATGAACCCTAGATTCCCAATCTTCAAAATTCGATCACCACAGATCAAATCGCTGCAAGCCTTCTTGGGTTTAGCTTCTACTTCCTCTGGGCTATAAAAGCCCCCAAAGAACTCGAGCTGTAGTGGCCAGAGCTGGGAGAACCAAGGCCGGCGATTTGAGGCGATTTGCAGCTCCACCGTGCAACTTCTCGGCCTTGTAGCGTCGTCTACGGTGCTTCCCACGACGAATCACCACCACAGACGTGTAGAGGGGACTGAGGAGAGCAGGATTCCCTTTGGAATAGAAGCAAAAGGTGGCCGGACGAGGAAGAAATCGGCCGGCGAAGGTGAGAAGGCGAAATTGAGCTCGCGACCGAAGAGAGAGAAAAGTTTCCCTTTTTGGAAACTTCAGATTTTTTGATTAATTTTCGGAAAAATCTCATATATACCAAAATGGAAACTTTTTCCGACGGCCATAACTTCTTCATATGAACTCCGATTTCCGTGTTCCACATGTCCACGAACTCGTATCGACGTGCTCTACAACTTTCGTGAAGGAAATTCTCATAGAATCTAAACGTATAAAAAGTCAAACTTCGTAACCCCCTAAAAAGTGCACTTCGAATAATTATTCGCCCGAAAATAATTCCACTCTACCCTCGAACCACGAAATCGTACAAACGAACACTTTATTAATCCCAGGAAACATTTTGGAATTAATAACAAATTTCCGAGGTCTTACAAATCTTGCACCAAAAAAATTGATTTTTGACCTCCTTATACAACTAAATCTCATTAAACGTGTTGTGTGAAGCTGTTTTCGTCAACACACAACCGAATTTTTTTTTTCGTTGTCTAAAAAGTGTAGTGTGATGAGGATTTTGGCATAGTGCACATTCATATGCCTGAACTGTTGTAGACGTCTGACCATTGAGGATGGAAAAACACTTTTCAAACTCTGACACGAACGAACGTCTACTGTCTCTAGATTTTTGAAACTCTCTGGAGAAAGTTGGCTATGCCATAATGTCATTAACTTGGTCGAGCCATTGATGAACAATCTCTTCAAACTTGGAAATACTACCTGTATACACAACCATTCATCTTATGTAAGATGCATGTTTCACTTGAGTGAACGGATTGGAAATAAATGTCGAAAGAAACATAAACAAGACAAACAAGTCGATCACATTTTTGTCAAAGAAAGCATTCCCAATGTTTTCTCTTGAGTCCCTTTCTTGAATTTCAATATACTTCTTTGGTTGTGAAATCTCCAGAGATGGAAATCCAGTATAACTTCTTGAGCAAAATCTTGTGAGGATTGGAAGATCATTTAGCTTCAGATGTTGTAGTTAGAGAACATGTCATTCATATGCTTTTCATCAGATTCGTCTGTTGATACTATTTCTTCCATAGTTTGACATCTAGATATTTGAAGATGTGTGAGTTGTACATGACTTCTAGCCATGGAAAATGATAATAATGATCTCAAACCATGTAGGTCACTCACCACCAATCTTTTTAAGTTGGGAAAAACCCCCTATAAAACAAATCAATTATGATTATGATATTGAATTAGTATTATAATTCAAAATGTAGACTGATAACTTCACTGCTTGTAATTACGGATCAATATAATTTATATTCTATTTAGCCAAAAAAATAGAGCAGCACATTATAGGCTGGCTATAAAAAATGTTGGGATAGGTGTGCTCAAGAGAGTATGTATTATACCATTTTAAGTCGCACAATTTTGCTTTTGTGAAAATTTCTCAACATATGTATCTTTTTTGACTAACTAAATGGAAGCTTTTCAAACTCAAAGAATATATATCAAGTTACAAAAATTTGCATCTATGAAAATTTCTCAACATATGTGTATTTTTTTACTAACTAAATAGGAAGTTCGAAACTAAAAGAACGAAAATGGAGTGAAGAAGATAAAAAAAAAACGCTTTTCTCCAGGACTAAATATCCATAGTGTAACAATAATGTGTTTGCAAAAGAAAGAAATTGACTAAATATTTTCATAAGAAGATGTCTATACTAATGAAAGATAGACTTGACTGGACCCAAAAAAAGAAAAAAAAAGACAGTAAAACGTGTCAAACTAAATCTAAAAAGTGTACCTCCCCTTTAATGATATGTCTAAATTCAGCATTCTAGACGTGGAGATGTTTCAGTTGCTGAAATCCGTCAAAATATAATTGATAGGCAGTATTATTACCAGCCTTTATCCCATTTAAGTGTAACTCGTCAGTTCTTTTCAGCAACATATTTACACCAGATTGATACAATTCATTGCTGGTAGTGAGCTTAATCTTTAGTGTGTTGAGGTTTGCATCCTTATCATCCCAGTTCCACACAGCACTGATATATATTCGATACCTTTTCAATGCTTTGGGGAACAAACCTGTTGGAAGAATATTAGCATCCAAGATATGTATTTCCAAGGCGCTTAGCTTAGATAAGTTCTTGAGCTCTGAAAGGCTTGCATTACTTTTCTTAGTACTGTTGACTCCTTTGGCCTCCCATCGGTTAAAGCTATTTTCCACTTTCAATTCTTCTAGTCTTGTCAAACTTGATATAACATTAGGTGAAATTAGTTCCAGTTGAAAGCAACCAGTTAAATCCAACGATCGTAGATTAGTCAATTGCCCTATTTCTTTGGGCAACTCTTTAAACTTGGATGTTAGAAAGCTAAGCATTTCTAAGTTTTGTAGTTGGCCAATTAGAGTTATATCTCCCAAGGTGCACCAATCTAGACACAATGTCTTCAGACTTTTTAGGAACTGAAGAGATGGAGGTAGTGACGGGATACTCAAACCAGTTAAATCCAACATTTCGAGTTTTGTCGTTTCTTTAAAAAAGTTACACTGGATTTCTAGGGAGTAATCCTCAGAGTTAAAATAAAACATCTTTAGTTCTTTGCATTGCAAAACTTCCGGAAGCTTAGGGATATTAGATGTTCTTAAAGAGATCATAGTGCACTTTTCACAAAAATCCTTATTATCTGGCATTCTTTCAACTCATCTCCACCACTTATTTTCAACACGTGTTGATCCTTGGATAAAATACGTTTAGCAACATCATGCACAAGATCATGCATCTTGACACACCCACTGTCTTCATGGTCAAGCAATAGACAAGAATCCTTCAGTTTCTCAAGCAATGAATTTAATGCATCCCATGCTTCTCCCATTGTATCGAAATTTTTAAACAAACCCAAACCAATGCCATATTTCAATAGGTAATCGATATAGATAGTTTTCCATGAATTAGCATAAAATCCACAGAGCAAGAACAATGGCTTCTCCTCATCATTTAACTGACTATAACTCCATTCTAGAGCCAAGTATGTCATTTCTGTGAATTCTTCTTTGTCAAACCTTATCAAACATCTCAACGCATCTTTCCATGCATGTAATGTTCTTCTATTTTTCAAGGCACTGGGAACAGTGACAACTAAAACCAGCAAACCTCCACATCTTTTGGCTACTTTTATTGCTACAGTTTTTATTTCAGGATTTTTAATAACATCACCTGCCTTCTTCTCAAACAAATTCCAAGTTTCTTCTTCCCCTAAAAGATCAAGTAGACACTCTTTGTGTGTATGCATCTCACGGGATAATGCTTCTTGCATTCTTGATGTTAGCAATACTTTACAAGTCGCCACACCAGAAAGTCCCACAGCCTCCAAATCAATTTTTCCCACACATCATCTAATATTACAAGAGTCTTTTGGTCTTTTATCCGGCTAAATAGATGACGTGCACTTCTAGCAATAGTCTCATTTTCAGGAATGTCAAGATCTAGCTTCTCAGCAATTTCTTTTTGAATTCTTTGATGCTTGGATTTTTTTTTACATCCAATATCATAACCACATCAGCAAATAATTCTTTGTCTCCAGTAGCTTGCCGGGAAACTTCTTTGACAAGTGTAGTCTTTCTCACACCACCAAACTCGTACACTCCTATCCTATCAATATCATGACTATTTCTTAATACATCCATTATTTGGTTCACAACTGAAATCCTTGAACCGAACGCCTCATATTCTTTGGTAGGGACATCTTGTGGAGTGGTAGCATGTGCAAAAGTGTTACAAAAAAATTTTCCATAAAGTTTAGCAATGTCGGGAACCAATTTTGTTGATTTCTAACTTAGCTGATGATGAAGCATTAGATTAGGACATAATCAACAAAGACACTTCAACTTTTCTTTATGCTCTTCACTCAAGATCTCGTTCGCCTCTCTTGTGATCCCTTTGACATCTGTCAGACATTTGTTGACATGGGCTTCAACTTCTCTTATGTTTCTCTTTTCTTCACCAACTTTCTGCTCCACACTTTGACTCACAAAAACCAAGTCGTTCAATTGATTCTCTAGTTTTTTGACATTCCGATTGTAGTAGATTAGATAACCCACTTGGCGTCCAACTGGTGCAACCGTTAGCTCCACAAGTTTTCCAACAATTCCAATACCAATACCAATAAGAAACGCCATGATTGTTACTGAATAGAAAGAAAAAAATCAAATAAAGTTAATAGAGAACAAAAAAGGCCTTAGACCACATGTAAAAGAAAAACATAACTAAAAAGATTCAAAAACCCACAACTTTATTATTAATGAAAAATAAGCACGCACAGAAAGGTTTAATACTATTTGAGATCTTTTATGATGATAAGTCTCTTGCTTATATACTCTAATGTTGAATTTTATATGTAAAGCATCCCAGGGTCAAATCTTGTACATACATGGTATTGCCAGCTATAATCAGCACCTATGGGAGTCCACCTCCCTCTATCAAAATGGCTAGGCAAGTGTAACCCCTGGAAACACTGCAAGCCAACCTCCACCGACAAGTCGGCCTCAAACCGAAACATATTTTGACGCACCGGCACACGTCGCCCAAAGTTGTTCTCTTAGGAATGGCAAAAGGCCATCAGACTGAAGCATATCAATCCCACATCGAAAACAAGACTGAGACAAATCATCAATTCACCTATAAATGGTCAACTTTTCTCTCTTCATTCATTACGCATTTAATACTTACCTACCGCTACTCTGTCAACATAAATACATTGTTTGACTTTAGCATAGGATGAGCGAAGACCACCAACCGGGGTCTTCCCTCTCGACGCTGTTGTATTTTACTAGACAAGTAGCAGCATTTTGAGACTTCACCAACATATCAGAAGACTTTGGACCCTTGTCCATGTTATCGAAAGCCGACATCAAGTGGCGGTGTAATGACCTGGATTTTCGTATTAATTTCTTGTATTTTCTTGAAATTAGTAAATGTCCAAGTTGGTACCAATTATTGTTTTGGTGCCTTGTTTTTATGTTAATCGAGAAATAGAGATTATTTCGGACAATTATTCGCTTGAAACACTTCAATTCAAGGTTTGATTTTTTATACGTTACGATTTTGTAAAGACTTCCTTCATAAAAATCGTAAAGCGCGTCGATACGAGTTTGTGAACATGCGGAACTTGAAAATCGGAGTTTGTATGAAGAAGTTATGGCCAACAGAAAACGTTTCCATTTGAATTGTTTGACTTTTACGTAATCTCTTGAACTAAGTTTTATGCAGGAGTTACTATGATTTGAGTTGTGCGATTTTGGTGATTTCCTGAACTAATTTTCTATGTAAAGATTACTGATTTTTACCTTGTGTGATTGTAAATTTGGTTGTGTATTGTGGAGTTATATATTGTTGCTTTAATTTATTCTTAAGTTGAGGGTATTATAAGCGTGTGTGTTTTGAGTCATTTCAGTTGAGCTTTACTCATACAAGAATAAAAAGCTTACTGAGTTTGCTGTTGCAACTTGGTGCGCTATTCTATGGTGTTGGGGTTATTCCTGCATATCAGGACAACCAAGATTGAGATTGCAGCTTGTTGTTGCAGCAGCATTAAATTTAGAACCTATTTTGTGTATCTACTATTGTTTGTAGGTATGCTCCTTGTGAGCGTTTATATTTACTCTGAGGCTTTCGAGTTTATGTAAACATTTGAAAATGTAATATGTGACTCTAGAGAACGAGTCAGTATTGACATTTGTGGGCTTGGTTTGTTTGTTGCTGAGATTAAATATAAAAAAATTCTAAGCATTTGGACAATTTGTTAAGTTATTGTGTTTCGGATTTGAATTTCCTTTATTCAAAATTTTAGGGCTCGACAGACGGTACTCTGAACATTAATAGATCAGTATGCCCAAAATATTTATATCATAATTAAAATTAAATTGATTTGTAGAATCAAAGATATCCTTTAATTCAAATGACATTCGATTTATAAAAAAATACTCAGGTATAACTCCAAGTTTTGAATTTATTTAAGGAAATTTCTATTTTATGTTTGGCCCAAACCCTAGGTTACTTGACCTAATGGTAATAGGGTTAAATTAGAAGGATCTAGATATTCCTATTCAATGAATGATTACATTTCCTTGTATGATTTGGATTCTATGCATTGTAATCCTTTATATTAAGAGGCCCCTATTATCAATGAATACATAGCAAATTCTTCTCAATTTCAGTTTCTCTACAACACTTTATCAGCATGAGCCCTAACCATAGCCTTAAAGATCAAAACCCTAATAGCGGATTAGCCTCGCCTGCGCTACTACTGCCCCTGTAGCCCCTGCGTTGCAACTTAACGTTAACCTTACCTAGTTAGCCTTGCTGCCCTGTAGTGCCGGCAAATCCTGCTTGCCTTCTGCCCTCAGCGGACGCTCGCCTACCCTCGCGCTCGTACTCCCGCGACCTCCGCGACTTCGCGACCCCTCTTCCTTCGAGACCTAAGCGACTCCGTGACCCCGCAACCTCGCCACCTCACAATTCCGCTACTCAGCGACCCCGCGACCTTCGCGAACCCACGACCCTGCTACTGCTCGAGCGCCTACAGCCCTGCAGCAAACTCGCAACGGCACTACAGTAGCCCTGCAGCAACTCCAGGGCTAACCACCGCCAGCCACCAGTTTTTCCGGTGACCTTTTCCAGCAATTTTTCAAGGTAAACTTTTCTAAAAGTTCCCGTTTTTGAAGTTTTTATTCTTTTTCTCTTCTTTTCTTGGGGACTTGCAACTTCCCTTCTTCTACCCCCATTTCTTCTTCATAGGGGAGACCAAAAGCCGAACTGTGGGGGTTCGTGCTCACTCCAAGCTTGGAGCTTGTTGAGATCTCCAAACTTAGAGTTTGTAGAGAATTTATGATCGACCACTTACGTCATTGTTTCGATCTAATCCAATACCTCTTGGAATTGAATTTCTTGGAAGCAATTATGCTCAGAAATTCCTAATTTCTTGGAAGCGATTACGCTCAGAAATTTTATATGTTTTCGTGGTAGCTTTTACGCTCCGAAACTAACCCTAATTTCTTGTTCTCTTTCAGGATGAGTAACCTGAACAAATTAGACTTTGCTCAATTGGGAACAACTGGCTCTGGATATCACAGGTGGGTTCGTGATGTCCGCTAGCATCTCAAGGCCGATGGAATTCTGGATACGATTCTCGAGCTTGGCCAGGACGTGCTAACTGTTGAGCAAGCACAAGCTTTGGAAGCAAATAGAGCAGCCTTAGAGGCAAACAAGGTGATAGCCATCATCCTAATGACTCGTCATATGGATAATTCACTCCAGTACGAGTGTATGAATGAAGAAGAGCCTAAAAGGTTGTGGGTCTCACTTGAAGAAAGATTTGGCAACGTCCGTGACTCCCTGCGTCCTGACCTAGAACTGAGATGACATAGCCTCTGATTCTGTGATTTCAAGTTAGTTCTTGACTACAACTTGGAAGCACTTCCCATTAAATCCTTAATGGAATTCTGTGGTAAAGAGATCACATATGCGATATTGATTGAGAAGACTCTTTCTACCTTCCCCATCGCTGCATTGATGGTTGCTAAGAACTATCGAATCGATGTTACTGCATGACGGATCACAAGGTTTCATGAGCTCATTGAAGCTATGAATATCGTTGAAAAGCATGACAACATCCTTGTGAAGAACTATAATTCGAGATTCGTGGAAACAGAGTATATTCCAGAAACCAATTATAGTCGCGCCCCTAAGAGAGGACACCAAGAGCGAAACCCTAATCTTAGGGATACTTCCGGACGTTCTGGTCTATATAATCGCTCTACTTGGGAAGGTAATCGCCAAAATAGGTGAACACGGAACCGAATAGGTCAACGTGGAAAGAGAGAGGGAGGCAACACCTCTGGCCATGTTGGTGGCACCACCAACACTAAGAGTCATCTAAATGACGCTTTCAAAGCGCCTCAATTAATGGAGTCTGAGCAAAGAGATGTATGTTCTCGATGTGGAGTATCCGATCATTGGGCACACATTTGCAGAGCTCGTGAAGAAATTGTCACCGCCTACAAAGCATATTGTGAAGCAAGAGAATCTCACTATGTGGAACAAGAAGGTCAAGAAGATGATCTAAAGTGAAGGGTTGAAGACTACAAATCTGGCTGGGATCAATAGATCGCCAATTCTGTTTAAGTCTTTATTTTTCCAAGAGATGTAATAGGCAATTGCCATATATTTTTTTGTAGTAGATGCCAATGGTTCAGTCTTTCTTCAAAATAGGCTCACCCAAAGTAAGTGTGATGTCTAGGAAGGTTTTGAGATTAGTGGTACTTAAGTGAGCCTTGCTTCACCGACATCTCTCTACTTACCTGGTCACATTTATTTTGGAATTACCGAAAGAAGTTAGACGACTACCATTGTTTTGCATTAGCTAGCATTTTGGATTAGATTTTCTTTGGTCAAAGAGAAAATGATGTAACTCCGTTGGCTTATGAATAAAATTTCGAGTTCTTTTCCTTATGAGTCCATTTTGATTCTGAGCATATGACTTTGTGACTACGATGGCTGAGCCATCACTATTAATTCAAGGACATGGAATAGCCCAAGTTCCCCTTACCAAATGGCACCTTGATTACTGTCACAGAAACTCACTACGCTCCTAGGGCAAATCGCACCTATTAATAGCCAACGGATTTCATGTGAAAACGCATGTAGAGAACGGAAATGTGTTCCTTTAAAATACCTCTAACGATTGCGAACAAAGGCGCATCTTAGAGAAGTTTATGTGTCTCTCTAGTGAACTCTATGTCACTATTCAAACTATTAAATCCAATGAAGTTATGAGAGAAGATCTCTTGGATTTAGACACATATTGGCTTTGTCACGACAAGATAGGTCATTCTAGTCATGATATGATGATCCGTCTACTAAAGACTTCACATGGACATCCTTTCTTTTGAGCAAAACGAAGCATGAATCAAATGTTGATTCCTGGACTAAGTATGACCGCCGCCGCTGCTGTCCACCACCAGCCTAGGGCTGGCACAGTCCCTATCCATAACGCCATGGATGGCGTCCATCATGGTGATGGCGCCCTAGGTGATGTTGCAATCACCAACTTGCTTCAAATAGCATTTCAGACGCTCAGGCCCAACCACAATCTTCATTGGTTGCTTCTAAGGCCTATCACTTGATTTACAAAGCCAGTTCCTTAGGAAAATTAGGACTGAGACTGTCCTATGCAAAGGAAATGAACATACTCATTCTGTTCTTACATAGAATCCATGGGGATTCTATGGACTGATTCAACCAACTTGCGGACGTTTCAATATCTCATGATGTTGGTTGACACGCAAACACGCCGCTCACGTGTTGTGCCATTGTCCACTTGTAATGCTGCTTATGCTACACTCCTAGCACATATTATACAACAACGAGCTCACTCCCCGGATCATCATATTCTGTCAATTGGACTTGACGATGCTAGAGAGTTTACATCGAAGACTTTCGATGGTTATTGCATTAGGGCTGATGTTGGACATCATATTCCCATGAACACACCCAAATGGTCTGGCGAAAACGACTATGATGGTAGCCTGGACATTGTTAATGTGCACCAATCTCCTTATATCCACTTGGAGTGATGCAATATCGCATGCAGCTATGCTAGTTAGTCTACGACCCATTGCCACTCAATCTACCACTGCGTTACAGCTAGTGACTGGGTACAAGTATCACACTTACGCACATTTGAGTGAGCCATTTATGTGTCAATTGCGCCGCCACAACGCTCTATGATGGGTCCTTACAGACGAATGGGCAACTACGTTGGATTTGAGATTCCAACAATCATCTGCCACTTAATGCCCTTGCTAGGCGATCTCCTTCTAGATTTGCGGTTGTCACTTTAATGAGATAGTCTTCCCGTCGTTAGGGGGAGATAAGAACACGGATGTTCAGCAGGAATGATAGGAATTGTCGTGGCTTGTCCCCCACTATATCTCATCTCGATCCCTGTTAAAGTGACTAGATCACACATCTGCTGCAAATATGTCTGCAAGGAAGGACGTCCTTATGAGAGGACGTAGTGCCACCCTACACGGAGGTAGGCATGGTGCCAACACCAAAGAGAGTGGCACTCTGGCGTTATAGGCCATGACCCCAGCTAGGATGCGTGGGAGGCCCGTGGGTTAGAATGATACTTTGGCACATTCCAATCCTTTGATTATCAAGACTCAAAATCCATCTAATGAGAATCTTCCGGATTATGGTTACCGTTGGGGGACACCTCAATGTCAGAACCTATTCCTGCGAATATAGAGCTCCATGAAAATTACACTAGTGTACATGAGACGTGGGATAGAAACTCCATCATAATTGATGATGTAGTCGCGTATTTCGTTGCGCATGAGTTTGTTGAGTCTGATGATATCGAACCACGTTCCGTTGATGAATGAATACCAACGTAGAGAGATTTGGCCTAAATGGAAAGATGCAATCCAGGTTAAGTTGGATTCTCTAACGAAAAGGAAGGTTTTTGAGCCAGTGATGCCAACACTTCCTAACATAAAACCTATTGACTAATGGGTCTTCGTTAGAAAGCGTGATGAGAAAAAGAAATGGCAATCTCGCCTTATGGCGCAATGCTTCTCACAAAACGCCCTGGAATTGACTACGATGAGACATATTCTCTCGTAATGGATGTCATTGCACTCCACTGCCCTGTCAGTTTGGTAGTTTCCAAATAACTGATCATGCAGCTTACAAATACGGTCACTACGTATCTATATGGGGATCTAGATATGGAATATACATGAAGGTTCATGGTGAACTTCATTTACCCAAGTCAAGTGGCTCTAGACTACGGAGCGCGTTCACAATAAAGGTTAAAACGCTCGCTAAAAATGATTACTTGATTGGGAAGCGATATGCCCGTGCGTTTCCATAACAAGTTTCGGATTCTATCGCGGTTCATGTTGGACATGATCTTCATTGGAAGCCCTTAAAGAGTTAAGGAAATCCGCTGAACACTTGAAATCCGATTTTGAGATGAAGGATTTTGGGAGAACACGATTATGTCTCCGTTTGGAACTTGAGTATCGTGACAATAGATGCTTAGGAATTTTGACTAGGTCAAGCCTTCAAGCACCCCCATGATCGTCCGTAGTTTTGGTCCTGAAAACAGATCCTCTTCGTCCGAAGGATGATGATGAAGATGTGCTAGAGGCAGAAGTGCCTTACTTAAGTACAATAGGAGCATTATTGTACTTAGCTCAATGCACAAGACTGGACATCTCATATGTTGTGAACTTGTTAGCTAGGTATAGTTGTGTGCCAACGCGATACCATTGGATTGGTGGAAAAAGATATCTTTCGGTACTTGAGATGTACGATTGATATGGGCCTGTTATATCCCTACAGAGAGACGATGGATTCAGACCCATCACACACCAGGATCGTCGCCAACACTGGCCTGCGTCCACTATCCCCATCCCAAAATGACATGTGTTTTGGAAGGTTTTACTGATATTAGGTATCTCTCTGACCCACACAGAGGTCATTCCCAGACTAGTTAAGTGTTCACCATGAGAAAAGACCATGATATCTTGGAGGTCTACAAAACAGACCTTAGTCGCTATATCTTCGAACCATGCAGAGATTATTGCTCTTCACGAAATGGTTCGTGAATGTTTATGGATTGGATCCATAGTTACGCATGCGGTTTGAAGTCTATCACAGATGAGCCTACAAGTATTTAGGATAATGCTACTTGCTTTGAACAAATGAAGCAGGGCTACATCAAAAGCGACAACACCAAGCATAATCAGCAACAATAGACTATCCTCAAGATCAAAGTGAACTAGGTTCAATCTGAGGACAGTGTGGCAGACTTGTTCACTAAGTTATTGCCTAAGTTCCACTTTCGAGAAACATGTTGGTAGCATCATTTGCGGAAGTTATCCAAACTCCAATGACCGTAGTCATCAGAGGGAGATGCAGACATCAGGGGGAGATGTCTACATGTATGGTCTCAAAACGTGAAGGGTGTGTTGTGCTCTTTTTCCCCTTCGACCGAGGCTATTTTTGTCCCACTGGGTTTTTGTTACTCGGCAAGGTTTTTAATGAGGCAACGAGAGAAGCACTGCGTTTGGGCAACACAAGGAGGAGTGTTTAAGGAAATCTCTATTTTGTGCTTGGCCCAAACCCTAGGTTACTTGACCTAATGGTAATAGGGTTAAATTAGAAGGATCTAGATATTCCTATTCAATGTATGATTACATTTCCTTGTATGATTCAGATTTTATGCATTGTAATCCTTTATATAAAGAGACCCCTATTATCAATGAATACACAGCAAATTCCTCTCAATTTCAGTTTCTCTACAACAGAATTAATATTATTAAGGACTACAAAAAATTATTTTAGAGGGGTTATTATATAATCAATAAATGAATAATTTTATTAATTTATAGATAAATGTTTATATGTTGAGTTTTTCTATTGGAACCTCCATATTTTCTCATTTGACACCTCCTATTTGCTTTTTAAAAAGTAAAATTTGCTAAGTAAACCTCTTTTAAATACCTAATTTAACCTTACTCATAAAAGAAAATATTTTGGAGCATTAAAGATGAGTTTTAATACTCCCATAATTATTTGTTTACCACAAAAGAAACTTGATATTGTTCACAAAAAAAGAAAAATTCTGAGATTTTTTTGAAAAAAGATAGTGTAACTAATTAACAGAAACTTATAAGGGGTTTTTCAAGCCTACTATTTCATGCTTAATTATAGATTTTCAAAGCTTCGTTTTTATGGTTTATGGTTGCATGCTGGATTTTAGATAGGTTACAATATTAAATTTGTTTATACTATGTTCTTTTATTATATATTTTTGTCTTTTATGCCGCTTCACAAACTTATTTGGTTAGTTTATATGAGGGCTCTCTATCTCATGTTTCATGATCCTCAAGTGAAAGACCTTTGTCTATGTTTTTTTCTCTCTTGCATCATAGTTTTATTTTTATATAACTCGCCAAGTAATTTTGAATGCATTTTCTTTTTATTTTTTCTTCTTCAAAAGCTTTTGTAAACAAAGAAAATCAGAAATATAAAACGAGAACTAAAATGGAAATGAATAATTAAAGTACTGTAAATGTGTTTTATAATATCTTTACAGAGGGAAAAAATATTTTCCTTATTAACTTGTTGTCTGTAACAGTCTTTTTGCATAAAGATACATATATCATTGAATAATTAAAAAAGAAGCGAGGTCTAATGAGTAGATCAAGAGGTCTCAATAGAAACTCTCTTATGTGTTTTTCCTAATTAAATTACATAACTTAGTCTAGTTTGATATTTAGCCATATTATGTTTCTAATCCAGTTGTGCCCTACCAACTGTTTATCCAAAAGAGGCATTGTAATCAGTAGTAACCTTAAATAACTACTTGCGACAAAATCAATAAAAATATACCAAATTTGGTGCATGCATTGCCAAAAATTAAGGATGAAGTTCAATTCGGTTTAGATAAAAGGAAAAAGCAAACAACTATAAACCATATTTTGAGAAATAACTAAATTGAGAAAACAGAGATTGTTAAAAGTTACTTAATATGTATTATTAATTTTTATATACTATATTTTTTTCTTTTTGAGTTGAATGAGATCAATATTTATTGAAGCTTGGCAAGCAGTACAATAATGACACACCCCTATGGGATCGACAATAAGAATCATTACCTAGAGTACACTACAAAGGCCGCCCCTAACAAAAGAGCAAATTACCTAGCACACCCCTAACACACTCACATTTTAGTATTAAGCTCAGACAAAGAAAAATCAAAGCTCCGAAGAAGAGTAAAAAAGACAACAGAGCCTCAATCTTCCTTTGCAATATTTCCCACTCAAGCCAAGAAAAAAACAGACCCATCCTCTTTCTGAATAAAAAGGGAAGGGCCCACTAAATTAAAAATTGAAAACATAGGCTTGAAGTGGACCCATAGCCCAGCCAAAATTAACCATATACAAGACCCAATTTGGGTAAACCCTATGGCAAACCCTGGAGCCCAGCCTCAAACTAGAGCCCAAC
The DNA here is from genome assembly GCA_001662545.1 of Rosa x damascena. Lineage (NCBI taxonomy): Eukaryota > Viridiplantae > Streptophyta > Magnoliopsida > Rosales > Rosaceae > Rosa > Rosa x damascena. The sequence continues at coordinate 105,789 of LYNE01000129.1, read as the reverse complement.
AAGCCCATTTAGGAGAAACCTTAGTGTCCCAAACAATTCTACCGTCGCCGCCCTCTTGGAAACCGCCACCGCCACCATAGATCTGCCACCCCCCATAAAGACTACGACTACCACTATAGAGGACACCGCCACACAAATTCCCTTAGGAACACTAACCACCACCGTCATAACCACCATCAAGGATAGATTGCATAATCGGATCTGATACCCAAGAACTTAGGTCCCCCGACGAGTAAGACCGATCCACCATCGGATCTATGTGATCCTAGGCAAACCAACTCGAAAAATCATCGCCGCAATCCTCAAGCAGAACACCGATACCCGCCCTTGCATCCATCCTCCCCAGAGAACCCACATCATTAACATACTGATCCAATCTCATATCAGCAACAGAGCCACCATTACCACAGCCAGCGTCGGCGACGAGAAGAATTAGGCAGCAGCTTAAGAGCAAGGAGCCCCGTCGAGTAGTCCTGCCTGCACCACCAAGAATTAGACTAGAGAAAGGTGAAAGGACCCCCGTCTTAGTCAAACACACAGGACCGCTACCACCCGAAAATAGCCGCAGTTGAGAAACATCCCTTGCGGGAATCAAAGAAGAGAGCATATCTTATTATAAACTGTCTACTTTTTATATACTATTTCTTCTATGTATTTTCTCAATTATTAAAATTTATGTGCTATTTCATTCATGTATTTCATCAATTATTAATATATATATATTCGCTGGGTGTAAAGAATATCTAGAAAATTTATTATCTTATACAAATAGCGAGATTATTATTTTAGTACATTGGCATGAGTTTGAACTAAGAAATTTATTATCTAATCGAGATTATTAATTTATTGAACATTCATTTATCGAAGTTTTACTACAACAAGGTTGTGGGATAGAAATAGGCAGGCCTAACATCTCACATGCAACCCAAACTTTGTCAGCCTATATGCAAGTGCTGGATTGAGCATATATGTGACAGGGATGGTCTATTGTAGTCTTTTGGACATTGAGGAATGAAAAGGCCTAGGGCCAAAAAATACTTGGGTCGTCATATATTTGGATCGGTTTAGCTAGGCCCACTATACAGGCATACTATGGTATTTAATTAGGGTTCTAAACTCATAAGGACATTTAGAGGGGTTTTTCTTTTTTCTTCAAATCAATATGTCCACTTTTTTTAGGGAAAAGGAATCAGGTTCCAATATATTACAATGTCATTGCGTCAAGCTAGAGGGTTTCAAGAAATCACTTATAGTACAAGTACAAGTACAATACAGACTGCAAAAGGCAGCCCAAATCTCCCAACAAAAAAAAACTAAAAACCTAAAGGAACTGAAAGGGAAAATAGTACTTCCTAATCCTACACCATCCAAGAATGAGAACATTCAAGAAACAGATATATGACTAGGAAATGAAACCAAACCAAACTACAAAAGAAAAATGAAAAAAAATAAATCACCCTACACCTATCCAACCGAAAATCAGAGCAACCAACTTGATAAGCGTTGACGCCAAACCTTCTTGGTGTACATCGTCACTCATCAAATAGCAACAAGCAACGATTAAGGGAAGAATAGGGTAAAAGCCGAGCAAAGCTCAATGATTCAAAACAAAAAAAAGAGCCATGCCATCCTCCACTAGCCCAATCCAAATTGGCCCAAAAGACAAAGAAAGGAAAAAGGTTAGCCCAGCTAGGCAACAACCCAGCCATACATAGGCCCACAGCGCATAACCCATCTTCCTCCCTTCTTCCTTCAGTGGGATCAGATCGGAGCCACCAGGGGGTGGCGCTCCATCACTTCTCCGGCGGCCGGCCTCGCTCTCCACCCTCGTGATCTGGAGAGAAACTCTCGACCTGATTCGCTGCTCCGCTATTGTCACGCTCCTGATTTTTAACACAAATAAAAATCGATATATAATCCCATAATTATACATGCGCGATCGTTCAGCCATCAATACAAAATACATGGAGACATCTTCCCTTTACAGCAAGTACATATTGATGCCCTGAACCCACAATTTCAAATATTGACCCGCTCCACAGAGTCACATATTACAAAACTTAGAATTAAATTGTCATCACAAAATAAAACGTAAATGATCCTCAGAGCTTACTACATAGCAGAAGTCATAACAATGGCAAAGCCAACAAAATTTGCTTCCTACCCGTTCAACTGCCAGCAAGCTACCTCAGCTTCAGCCACGATTACCCTGACCTGCAGGATTAACCCCTACACCAATAGAATGGTGCACCGAGTTTCCACACAACAAAACCCGGTAAGCTTATGAAAGCTCGTATGAGTAACTCATGAACATCAATCAACAACTCACACACATCAGCTAAAGGAAACCATGCAACCATGATTCCTTCTAACACTCCATAACCTTTCCATTAAAAGGACAACATAAATCACCGCTGTGGCAATGTTCTATTTGCTAACTTAACCATCAAGAAGCAATTCAAGTCTCATCTAGACAATAAAAGAAGAACACTCTAGGAATTCTCCTTTAACTACATACTTATGAGTGTCCAGCAACCTCGACCGTTACCCCCATAATCTATAATGGCAGACAGACTATAGCTCTATTGAAATTGTAACCACTCGTCCGGCCATGAATGTGATTGCCTATTTCCTGCCTTGGTCACCATATGCGACCTGTCACCATCTGCGACCTGTCACCATCTGTGACACATGATCTTTAGACCCCGTCTGGTCATGAAATCCAACATCAAGGTCACCGTCTGCAACATATCACCATCTGTGACATATAATCTTTTTAGACCCTGTCTGGTCTTAAAGTCAAACATTAAGTAAGTCGCACCCGACCTAAAAACGTTACATACATCTAGTTTCGGCTTTCCTAATCCCTGCTCACCATCTGTGACCCTTGGTACAAAGACCAATACGTCTAAAATGAGTCACGCTTAACTCAAACATGTAACATCAAGCTCAATACTTTTCAAACAATAGAAAACATCTTTTTCCACAATATTGTTTCCTGAAAAGTCACATTCAACAATAATATGAACATCATCATGCATATTATTCATCACAATCATCCACAAGGATATATCTATTTCACGTAAATATATATATATATATATATACGTAGTCATTAGCTCAAGAATGCCTACTAATACCAACTATAGTTTGCAGTTAAATAAATAACGCCAAAACAATAATGGTAACTCCGTTCGTAAATGAACCTTGTGAGATTACTCACCTCGAAACTCCCGCTGCGTCTTCAATATAGCACAAGGGCGCCAATCCACAAAATAACCGTCCAATGTACTTCGTCAAGTACCTAATCACATACGGTTCCAACTTAGTAACGATTCACATTTGATTTAAGTTCGAAACCCCTGTTTTGAACTAAAATCCCCAAAGTGGCGCCAATCGAGGCAAAACCATATCCGAAACCTCCCAAAGTCTCCCGAATACTTCCACGATCGACGTGACCAAACCACAAGTCGATCGGACGCTCGAATCCTCACGGATCGAATAAATCGATCGGTATGAAACTGCAAAAATCATAATAATTCCCTACGAACTCCAAAATTTGCATATTATATATCGAAACACTCGTATCAACGAGCAGAACATATATAATACCAAGAACAGTTCCCTACATGGCTAGAAAGCCACCAGAAAGCCGCCACAGACGATGGTGCACCGCCGCCGGTCAAAACTCAATATTTCACAAAACTCCAAACATCAAAGCTATTCATCTAAGCATGCTTGTGAATTTTCATAACTAGCTCGAAGTCAGAAAACAAGCATAAAGGGTTGAAAACTACCTCACAAGCTTTGGATTTTTGCTCAAACTAAGTTGGACCGATTTCCATGTAAATCGATCAAAACAAACACCATAGATCGATCAGGGAGCCTTCTCTGAACTCAACCAAGGAAGCATGAAGCCACGAAGTCGCTGGAGCCGTGTTTTCCGGCCGGGTCCGAAAACACCAACTGAGCCGCCTTGCACGGTGGATATCGCTGCTAGAGGATGCCACAGAGACGACCAGAAGGAGGAGACGAACCAGCTAACCAAGTTTCACGGCAAGAAACCACCGGAGTTCGCCGGAAAAGCCGGGTCGGGTCGGGTCAGACAGAAAACTCAGACACTGAAGGTATCGACCGAGAGAGAAAAGAGAGAGAAAAAAAAGGTTTCCGGAAATGGAAACTTAAAATTATGAAAGAATTTTTGATTTTTCTCTATTTATACTAAAACAGAAACTTCTTCCGATAGCCATAACTCTCATACGAACTCCAATTCCTGCTTTCCACATATCCACTAACTCGTATCGACGCGCTCTACAACTTTCGTGAAGGAAGTTTTCCGAGAATCCCAATGTATAAAAAGTCAAACTTCACACGACCCCCTAAACTGTGAAATTCGAATAATTACACGTACGAAAACCATACCACTTCACATACAACTTACGAATAAAGCACAATAACAATTATTCGTACAACTGGTCCATTATTAATTACCAAAATTACATAACAGAAATCTAGGTCATCACAGTCTACCCTCCTTAAAGGAATTTCGTCCCGAAATTCACGCTTGCTCATCAACAAACAACTGTGGGTACTTCGCTCTCATATCCGACTCCAACTCCCACGAAGCATCACCCTCGTCATGGTGACTCCACAATACCTTGACCAAGTCAACTTCCTTCCTTCGAAGTTGCTTTGTTGACCTATCCAAAATACGAACAGTTTCAACAACAAAGGTCGTATCCGCATGCACCTCAATCGTGCCAAAATCAATCATATGTGACTCATCCTGGACATACTTCCTCAGCATAGACACATGGAACACATTATGCACGCCAGACATACTAGGAGGTAAGGCAAGCCTATAAGCCAAATGTCCTACCCTTTCCAGAATTTCAAAAGGTCCGACAAACCTTGGTGATAACTTCCTTTTCTTGCCAAATCTCACCACACCGTTCATGGGTGAGACCTTCAAGAACACATGATCACCCTCTTTAAACTCAACCTGCCTCCTTTTCAAATCTGCATAACTCTTCTGTCTACTCTGTGCTGTTCGAATCCTGTCCCTGATAATTGAAATCTTGTTAGTGGTCTCCTGCACAATCTCAGGACCCAATAACACTTTATCTCCCGCCTCTGCCCAGCAGATCGGAGATCTACATGGCCTACCATAAAGGGCCTCATATGGTGCCATGCTAATACTGGAGTGATAATTGTTGTGGTAGGAGAATTCAATCAACGGCAGATGATCATCCCAACTTCCCTTGAAGTCCAACACACATGCTCTCAACATATCCTCCAACACCTGATTCACTCGCTCAGTCTGCCCATCATTTTGAGGGTGAAATGCCGTACTCATATCCAAATCAGTTCCCATGGCCTTTTGGAAACCGCTCCAAAATTTTGAAGTAAATCGAGCATCACGATCAGAAACAATTAACACAGGCACACCATGAAGTTTCACGATTACCTCGATTTTAAGCTTGCTCAACGTGTCAACCGAATATGTCATTAACACCGGAAGAAAGTGCGCCGATTTCGTCAAACAATCCACGATCAACCACACTGCATCGTGACTTCGTTTGGACCTAGGCAGTCCAGTGACAAAATCCATTAAGATCTGTTCCCACTTCCATACAGGAATAGGTAACGGCTTCAACATACCTGCCGGTCTCTGATGCTCAGCCTTCACACGTTGGCAAGTAAGACACTTGGAAACATACTCTGCCATATCCCTTTTCATTCTATTCCACCTGAATTTCCTTCACAAATCCCGATACATCTTAGTGCTTCCAGGGTGCACAGTATACCGCGATCGATGTCCCTCACGAAGAATCTCTCCCTTGAGGTCAACACGATCCGGAACATACAACCTATGATTCATCCGCAAACAACCATCCGTTCCCACCGACCACTCCGATGGAACGCCAATGGACGAATCCGCAGCTAACTCTACCAACTTCGCACGTGAGAACTCATCCTCTGTTTGACCCTAGACGATCCTGGAAATCAGGGTAGGCTGTACTGTGACACTTCCAAGGAAACTCCCATTCTCAACTCTTGCTTGCACAAGGTCAAACTCAGATGCAGTCTCCAACATAAGCCACTCCTGAACCATAACAGAAGCAACAATACCTCTGGGCTTCCTACTCAAAGCATCCGCCACCACATTGGCCTTTCCTGGATGATACTCCAAGGTGAAATCATAGTCCTTTATAAGCTCCATCCACCTTCTCTGTCTCATGTTCAACTCTTTCTGAGAGAACAGATACTTCAAACTCTTATGATCCGAAAAGAGTTTGAACTTCTCCCCATACAAGTAATGCCTCCATATTTTCAATGCAAACACAACCGCAGCTAACTCTAAATCATGAGTGGGGTAATTACGCTCATGCACCTTCAACTGTCTAGAGCCATAAGCGACAACACCGCCGTGCTGCATCAACACACACCCCAAACCCTGATTAGACGCATCACTATAGATGACTAAACCACCACCGCTTGTGGGAATAGTCAACACTGGGGCAGTGGTCAATCTAGCCTTCAACTCATCGACTGCTCGCTCACATTCCTCAGTCCACACAAACCGGACATCCTTCCTGGTCAACTTGGTCAGAGCCGAAGCAATGCTAGCAAATCCCTCAATGAATCTCCGGTAATAACCTGCCAAACCCAGAAAACTACATACCTCAGTAACCGTAGTGGGTTGGCCCCAGTTCATCACTGCTTCAACCTTGGAAGGATCCACAGAGACTCCATCCTTCGAAACTACATGACCAAGGAACTTGACCTCCTTTTGCCAAAATTCGCACTTCTCGAATTTCGCAAACAACTTCTTTTCTCTCAAAATCTATAGCACAATCCGCAGATGCTTATCATGATCCTCCAACGTCTTGGAATAAATCAAGATATCATCCACGAACACTACCACGAACTCATCCAAGTACGGACTGAACATAGGGTTCATTAAGTCCATAAAGGCAGCAGGTGCATTGTTTAGACCAAAAGGCATGACAACAAACTCAAAGTGTCCATACCTAGTCCTAAAAGCAGTTTAGGAACATCATCATCCTTCACCCTCAACTGGTGATATCCAGATCTCAAATCAATCTTCGAGAATACAGTAGCTTCCTTAAGTTGGTCAAACAAGTCATCAATCCTAGGTAAAGGGTACCTATTCTTGATCATCACCTTGTTCAATTGCCGCTAATCCACACACAACCGTAGTGAACCATCCTTCTTCTTCGCAAACACCACAGGTGCACCCCAAGGAGAAGTACTAGGTCTAATGAACCCCTGTTCAAGTAAACCATCAATTTGCTCCTTCAACTCTTTAAGTTCAGTTGGTGCCATCCAAAATGGTGCCATTGATACAGGTGCAGTACCTGGTATCACATCGATAGCAAAATCCACTACCTTCCTTGGAGGTAACCCTGGTATTTCCTTAAATACATCACTGTACTCGGAAACCACAGCAATCTCTGCCATAACCGCAGCACAACTCACTGACTCCACATGAGCTAAGAATCCTGCCCTCAAAGCAATATCTGACCTAAGACACCGATAACGAAACACCGGCTGTCCAGGTATATGAAATGACACTACCATTTCAAAGCAATCAATCATCGCATGATTTGGCCTCAGCCAATCAATACCCAAAATAACATCATACGTATGATCTGCTAACACAATCAAAGTTGCAGAAAGCTCCCTACCACCGATCACAATCGGACATGCATCACAAAACATATCAAGCTCAAGGGAAACACCAAGTGGGGAAATAACACACAAGGGTCTAGCAAGAGGCCTAGGAGTCAAACCTGACATATCAACCACAGAGCTAGATATGAAAGAGTGGGATGCTCCCGTATCAAACAACACTCTAGCAAAGAAATCAAATAAGGATAAGGTACCTTCCACTCCGGTATTCTGCTGGCCAATAGCAAACACCCTAGCCTGCACCTGAGGCTGTTGCCTCTGCTGGTTCCCTTGTCCCCTACCCTGTTGGGTACAATCCCTTGAGAAATGCCCCATCTGGCCACATGTGAAGCATGCCAAGTTCTTCAGTTTCGTGCAAGCTCGAGCAACATGGCCCATCTCATTGCAATTGGAACACTTCGGGTTTGCCACCTGCCTATTAGGTGCAACCCTAGCAGGTGCAGCTGCAGCCCTAGCTGGCGCCTGCTGATTAGTCCTCTGCCTCTTCCAGAATCCACCTCGATTCCCAAATGCTTTATTGCTCCCCGCAGTTGCCTCTCCCTTTCTTTGGAAATCCCTCTCAGCCGATTCCTGTTCCTGGAAAGTCAAGTTCTCTTGCTCAATGGCCATAGCCTTAACGAAAATGAGCTCCACCGTCTTCAGTTCCAGAACAGTGACATCGCACCGGATCGAAGCATTCGGTCCCCACTGAAACTTCATAGCTAAGCTCTCAGCATCCATCTGCCTCACAAAGCGATACAACCTTGAGAACTCAGCCTCATACTCTCTCACACTTTTAGTCCCTTAGACTAACGAGACAAACTCCCTTTCCAATTGCTCCATTACCGAAGGCGGAAAGTACTTCTTCCTGAACAGTTCCACAAAACCATCCCAAGTCATGGTGGACACATCCATCACTCTTTGTGTGCCATTCCACCACACCCGTGCATCGCCTTGGAGCATAAATGTGGCAATCTTCCTCTTCTCAATGTCGTCGCAGACGACCATCTCGAAGTAGGTCTTCATGTTCTCGATCCACTGATCTACCAACATGTGATCCGTACCTCCCTGAAATGGGACTCCTCCCAATCTCGAAATCTCCTTTGCCAACTTTGACAAACGCGTGGGATCTACAACATTTGCAACCTCCACAACAGGTGGAACAGGCAGCTCAACATTTGATGCCTCCACATCATTCTCGAACATCTCCTCAACAGGAGGAGGAATCCTGCCCCTACCTTGGGCTCTACCCCTGCCTCTGGGTCTACCTCGACCCTTAGCTCTGCCTCCTTGAGAATCCATCACCTAAGGAGCACAACAACATGTGGTTAATACATGTATAACTCTCAAACACAAGTATAAGTCAACGCTATGACTCGATCAACCATAACACTACGTCAGAGGATACAATTCCATCCCCTACGTCAATCTTGAGTTAAACCTAAAGGTCATCATTCCTCAAAAGTCTTTAACTCATAGAAGCTACATCTAGCTCCTACACTTCATCCCCTGAGCCGACACTACCCTAACGACTCACATCCTACCGCTCACTACATACCCAATGACAATATCAATACCGAAGAGCATCTTATGGGGATCCGCTGCAGACGGGCCATCACTCGAGGAGTATTGATTGTCACCAAATATGTACCTTACGCTCTGATACCAATCTGTCACGCCTCTGATTTTTAACACAAATAAAAATCGATATATAATCCCATAATTATACATGCGCGATCATTCAGCCATCAATACAAAATACATGGAGACATCTTCCCTTTACAGCAAGTACATATTGATGCCCTGAACCCACAATTTCAAATATTGACCCGCTCCACAGAGTCACATAGTACAAAACTTAGAATTAAATTGTCATCACAAAATAAAACGTAAATGATCCTCAGAGCTTACTACATAGCAGAAGTCATAACAATGGCAAAGCCAACAAAATTTGCTTCCTACCTGTTCAGCTGCCAGCAAGCTACCTCAGCTTCAGCCACGATTACCCTGACCTGCAGGATTAACCCCTACACCAATAGAATGGTGCACCGAGTTTCCACACAACAAAACCCGGTAAGCTTATGAAAGCTCGTATGAGTAACTCATGAACATCAATCAACAACTCACACACATCAGCTAAAGGAAACCATGCAACCATGATTCCTTCTAACACTCTATAACCTTTCCATCGAAAGGACAACATAAATCACTGCTGTGACAATGTTCTATTTGCTAACTTAACCATCAAGAAGCAATTCAAGTCTCATCTAGACAATAAAAGAAGAACACTTTAGGAATTCTCCTTTAACTACATACTTATGAGTCTCCAGCAACCTCGACCGTTACCCCCATAATCTATAATGGTAGACAGACTATAGCTCTATTGAAATCGTAACCACTCGTCCGGCCACGAACGCGATTACCTATTTCCTGCCTTGGTCATCTTCTGCGACCTGTCACCATCTGTGTCCTGTCACCATCTGTGACACATGATCTTCAGACCCCGTCTGGTCATGAAATCAAACGTCAAGGTCACCGTCTGCAACCTGTCACCATCTATGACATATAATCTTTTTAGACCCTGTCTAGTCTAAAAGTCAAACGGTAAGTAAGTCGCACCCGACCTAAAAACGTTAATACATCTAGTTTCAGCTTTCCTAATCCCTGCTCACCATCTGTGACCCTTGGTACAAAGACCAATACATCTAAAATGAGTCACGCTTAACTCAAAAATGTAACATCAAGCTCAATACTTTTCAAACAATAGAAAATATCTTTTTCCACAATATTGTTTCCTGAAAAGTCACATTTGACAATAATATAAATATCATCATGCATATTATTCATCACAATCATCCACAAGGATATATATATTTCACGTAAATATATATATACGTAGTCATTCGCTCAGGAATGCCTACTAATACCAACTATAGTTTGCAATTAAATAAATAACGCCAAAACAATAAGTAACGCTCAGGAACCTTGTGAGATTACTTACCTCGAAACTCCCACTGGGTCTTCAATATAGCACAAGGGCGCCAATCCACAAAATAACCGTCCAATGTACTTCGTCCAGTACCTAATCACATACAGTTCCAACTTAGTAACGATTCATATTTGATTTAAGTTCGAAACCCTAGTTTGAACTAAAATCCCCAAAGTGGCGCCAATCGAGGCAAAACCACATCCGGAAACTCCCAAAGTCTCCGGAATACTTCCACGATCGATGTGACCAAACCACAAGTCGATCGGTATGAAACTGCAAAAATCATAACAATTCTATACGAACCCCAAAATTTGCATATTATATATCGAAACGCTCGTATCAACGAGTAGAACATATATAATACCAAAAACAGTTGCCTACATGGCCGGAAAGCCACCAGAAAGCTGCCACAGACGGTGGTACACCACCGCAGGCCAAAACTCAATATTTCACAAAACTCCCAACATCAAAGCTATTCATCTAAGCATGCTTGTGAATTTTCATAACTAGCTCGTAGTCAGAAAACAAGAATAAAGGGTCGAAAACTACCTCACAAGCTTTGGATTTTTGCTCAAACTGAGTTGGACCGATTTCCACGTAAATCGATCAAAACAAACACCATAGATCGATCAGGGAGCCTTCTCTGAACTCAACCAAGGAAGCATGAAGCCACGAAGTCGCCGGAGCTTTGTTTTCCGGCCGGGTCTGAAAACACCAACTGAGCCACCTTGCTGCGCCGTACACTGTGGATATCGCTGCTAGAGGATGCCACAGAGACGACCAGAAGGAGGAGACAAACCAGCTGACCAAGTTTCAAGGCAAGAGACCGCCGGAGTTCGCCGGAAAAGCCGGTTTGGGTCGGGTCAGACGGAAAACTCAGACACTGAAGGTATCGACCGAGAGAGAAAAGAGAGAGAAAAAAAAGGTTTCCGAAAATGGAAACTTGAAATTATGAAAGAATTTCTGATTTTCGCTATTTATACTAAAACGGAAACTTCTTCCGATAGTCATAACTTTCTCATATGAACTCCAATTCCAGCGTTCCACATATCCACGAACTCGTATCGACGCGCTCTACAACTTTCGTGAAGGAAGTTTTCTGAGAATCCCAATGTATAAAAAGTCACACGACCCCCTAAACTGTGAAATTTGAATAATTACACGTACGAAAACCATACCACTTCACATACAACCTATGAATAAAGCACAATAACAATTATTCGTACAACTGGTCCATTATTAATTACCAAAATTACGTAACAGAAATCTAGGTCATCACAGCTATGGTCGACCTGCGACATGCCTCAGAACCTCGGATCACAAATTAGAAACCTAGCGACGCTCCGAGACCTCGACCTAGAATGACACCGCCGACTGCCTTAGAGGAACACAGTTCCCTCCGCAAACCTTGTCAAGGTCTAATGAAGCCTCCGATGAATCCCGAAATCAAGCTTTGGCACCCAGACAACTCTGAACAGATCCACCACCTTTATCAACCACGCCTTCATCACTGATTGCAGCTCTGGCTGCCCTCGCCCGTCGCCGCGCCGTCACCTAGCCACGCTCATGCTAGAGCCTCGCCGATGCTTGGTGTGGTGAACCTGAATTCACTGCCACCAACGTGCCCAACCTAGGGTTTTGCACTACAAGGTCACTCCGAAGACTTCGGAGGCCTCCCTTGTGAAGGGTATAAAGTTATAAATTAGTCTTTCCACTTGAAAATTTTTTTGCAAGTTTTTTCTTCTTAGTTTCCAATTGAATTTACTATGCAACACTATGTTTTAGATTTTCAACAGTTTCGCTTCATATAATAAATCAATGTTATGGTATATATATTGTGGGAGAGTAAAACTACAATTCAAAATATATTGTTATTTATGGTCAGACTGATCTGAAGTAGGAAGACCAATGAGGAAAATAAATTGTCTCATTTATTCAATATATATAACTCTATTTTATTTTTGTGGAGGTTAAATGAGAAAGCTATTTGAATTTTGTGGCTTTTTTTTTTTTTTTTT
>LYNE01000129.1:64245-92965 GCA_001662545.1 Rosa x damascena | reverse complement strand
CAAGGCTTGTTATGTTTGCTTTTTAGCATTTGTAACTTGACTTGGTTGTTCTCCCTCTTCTATACCTTTTCCTCTTTTATTTATATGAAATTGATGGAATTGATGATATATATTTACGGATAGTGAGTAGAAATTTTGTTGGGGGTTAGGGTTGTATGCCCTAGCCCAAATTTGATGTAATGGATGCTTAATTTAATTTATATATGGAATTTGTTAATTAGTAGATGCTTGTGTTTTGTTATAATTGATTAGAATGCATGCTTAGGAATTGCCAACTCTTGGGTATGTGTTTTAATAAGTCTAGATTAAATTTTAGGGGATGACATCCTTAGATTTTAGAGCTAGAACCCCGATTTAATATTCGTGGGAAGTACAAGCATGGTTCACTACATGATTAGCTTGATCACAATTATGGTGAGCTTAGTTGCCTAATTCCTCGAACTCTAGGCCTCTTGATGTGAATTAGTGACCCTTGAACCGGCTCTAATTCATGTTAAGTGGGTTCCTACGGCCCTTGAACTGGAGTAGGAATACCATGAAAGGGAATTTCAGCCCTTGAGCCTTGAAAAGCCTTGGGTACGGCTTCTACCATCTTTAATAAATTGCACGTAAATCAAATTAGCATCTAGAGCATTGAATTAGGGTTAGGATTCATCCCTACCTACCAATCCCCAATTTATATTCATTTCTTACTTTGCATTACTTTATTTAATTTAGTTGTTATTTGAGTTTTCATTTAAATTCTTGCACTTTAGTTATTAGAAATGCAAATTACATTTTCGGTGACACTTTCTACTTCATTGTAAATAGTCATCACTAGGCTTATAGCTTTCACTAGGCTTATTGCTAAGGCTTGGTGCCTTAGAGTAGCATTTTTATTTGTTTTCTTTTTCTTTTTCTTCGTTTGCTAAGTGTCTTTATTTCTAATTACCCAAGGATTGTGGGTTAGCCACTAATCCCTGTGGTACGATAACTTTGGGCATAATACTTCCCTATCTTGACAATGATACGTACGCTTGCATAAATGTGTATCAAGTCAATGCCCTGGAAATTTGTATTTATTTTCCGATGAATTTCCGGAATATAAATTATGATTATTGGACGGTTTCGTGGCTCGTGGATGGAGCGGAAGTGTTTCGGACGAATTTTTATCCCGAAAGTATTATGGCTTTTTATTCGTTGAAATTCTCTGAAAACTTCATTCACAAAAGTTGTAGAGCGCGTCGATACGAGTTCATGGACATGCGGAATGCGTCAATCGGAGTTCGTATGAGGAAGTTATGGCTTTCGGAAAAGTTTCTGTTTTAGTATAAATAGAGAAATTCCGAAATTCTTTTCATAAATGCATATTTCCATTTCCCGAAATATTTCTTCCTGTCTCTTCTCTCTCTCGACTGCACCTTCAGAATCAAAGTTATCCGGCTGACCCGACCCGAACCCGGTATTCCGACCCGATCGGAACTCCATTTTCCGGCGGCCTCTTCCGGTGAAACTCTCCAGATCGGTTCGCCACCTTGCTCCGGTCGTCCCTCTGGCATCCTCTTGCAGCGATTCTCAGTGGTGGTGGTGCTAGAAGGCGGCGAAGTTTGAGGAAATCGGACTCGATTAGTTCTCCGATCTCTGACGTCCGCGAAGCTTCAAACCAGGCTTGGGGAGCTCAGAGCAGCCTCCTGGATCAATCTGTGGTGGTTGTTTGGATCAATTCACGTGAAACTTGGTTCAACTCAGATTGAGCGAAAATTCAAAGCTTGTGAGGTAGTTTTCGACCATTTATGCTTGTTTTTTAACTTCAAGCTAGTTATGAAAATTCACAAGCATGCTTAGATGAATAGTTTTGATGTTGGAAGTTTTGTGAAATATTGAGTTTTGGCCGGCGGTGGTGCGCCACCGCCTGTGGCAGTGTTCCGGCCATGTAAGGGACTATTTTTGGTATTATATAGCATCTACTCGTCGATACGAGCATTTCGATATATAATACGCAATTTTTGGAGTTCGTATGAAATTGTTATGATTTTTACGGTTTCATACCGGTCGATTTATTCAATCCGTGAGGATTTGTGTAACGTCCTGAACCTGAATTCATCAGTTTACTAGTCATTTGGACGGTAAACGATCTTTACTTTCACTTTTACTGTCATTTCAATCCTTGTAGTGGCCCTAAAAGTTGACTTTTTTGTTGGGTCAAAATTTGAGAAAATGTTCTTCATGAAAGTTGTAGAGGACGTTAAACCAAGCGCGTGCATATGTGGTACGTAAAAATTGGAGTTCGTATGCGAAAGTTATGAGCGAAATATGAAAGTTACTGTTTATAGTAAGTTTCTATAAAAGGTGGAAACTACTGTGGTAAGTTTCCATTTTCGGAAACTTACCGAGTTTTCTCTCTCCTCTCCCCCGATCCTTTCCTCCTCTTCGGCTCGATTTTTCCTTCACTGATTTCTTCCTCCTCCGGCCGCCCCACGACAGAATCCGGGCACCGGCAAGCAAAGAACTAGAACTCGGTCCAAAAGCAAAGAACCAGGCCCAAAGCCCACTGATGTTAGCCCAGAACCCGAACCCAGTCAGCACCACGTCAGCCTGCCACGTCAGCAACTGATCTTCCACGTCAGCAGATCGGTCAACCCCGCCGGTCAACCGTCTGTCAACCTTTTTCCGGTGACTTTTCTCGCGATTTTTTCTTACCATCTACAGTAACTTTTCTGGTCAAGAATTTCCGACCACTTTTCAAGGTAAATTTTTCTAAAAGTTCCCCTTTTTTTAAGTTTTTCATTCTTTTCTTCTTTTCTCGAGGATTTCCAACATCCCTTCTTCTACCCCCTTTCTTCTTCATAGGGGAGACCAAAAGCCGAACTGTGGGGGTTCGTGCTCACTCCAAGCTTGGAGCTTGTAGAGTCCTCCAAACTTAGAGTTTGTTAAGATGAAAAACGATCGACCACATACATCATTGTTTCGATCTAAATCCAAAACCCCTCTTGGAGTTGGATTTTCTTAGAAGCGACTACGCTCAGAAAATCCCTAATTTCTTGGAAGCGACTACGCTAAATTTTTTTATAGTTTTTCGTGGTAGCCCTTTTCGCTCCGAAACTAACCTTATTTTCTTGTTGTTTTTCAGGATGAGTAACCTGAACAAGTTGAGCTTCGCTCCACTAGAGACAACAGGAGCAGGATACAACAAGTGGGTCCGTGATGTGCACCAGCATCTTAAGGCTGATGGGATCTTGAATACGATCCAAGAGCCAAGTCAGGACGCGCTTACTCCTCAACAAGCTGCTGCTTTTGAAGCAAATAAAGCTAAGAGAGAGGCGAATGAAGCTAAAGCCATCATTCTCATGACAAGGCACATGAATGACGCGCTCCAGAATGAGTACCTCAACGAGGAAGACTTAAGAAAACTATGGGTAGAACTCGAGCAACATTTTGGCAATGTCCGTGATTCCCTGCTTCCAGACTTAGAAGTGAGATGGCATAGCCTCCGCTTCTGTGATTTCAAGTCTGTACTTGACTACAATTCAGAAGCACTTCATATCAAGTCTATGATGGAATTCTGTGGACAGAAAATCACTGATACGATGTTGATCTAGAAGACTCTCTCCACCTTCCTCGTCTCTGCATTGATGATAGCCAAAAACTATCAAATTGATGTCAACGATAGACGCATCACAAGATTTCATGAGCTAATTGGTGCCATGAACGTAGCTGAAAAGCACGACAACATACTTGTGAAAAACTATAACTCTAGACCCGTGGGAACCAAGTCAATTCCGGAGTCTAATTATAGTCGCGCCTCCAAGGGAGGACGCAAGGAGCGAAACCCTAAGAATAGGGATAACTTTGGACGTTCTGGTCCATATTCTCGCCCCAAAGAGGAAGGAAACCGCCAAGATAGGTGTACACGAAACCGTGGAGGGAAACGTGTGAAGAGAGAGAGAGGCCAAGCCTCCGGTTATGGTGGTAACGCCACCAAAGTCAATAACCATCCTCAAAGCGCTCCTAGAGCGCCTTGAACAAGGGAACCTGACCATAATGATGCTTGTCTCAGGTGTGGACTACCAGGACATTGGGCAAGGGAGTGTAACGCATCCCAGAATGTTGCAAACGCATACAAGATGTATCATGAAGCAAGGGAGGCAAATTACATGGAACAAGAAGATCAAGATGGCAATCTCGATCTAAGGGTGGAAGACTACAAGGATCAAGACCCAGAAATTGGCGATTTTGATTAAGTCTTTTTATTTTCCAAGAGATGTAGGCAATTGCCATATTATTATAGTAGATGCCAATGATATTAGTCTTTCTTCAAAGAGGCGTACTCAATGTAAGTGTGATGTCTAGGAAGGTTTTAAGATAAGTGGTACTTAAGTGAGCTTTGCTTCACCGAAATCTCTCTACTCACCTGGTCACATTTGCATTGAAATTACCAAAAGGAGTTAGACGACTACCATTGTTTTGCATTAGCTAGTTTATTGGATTAGATTCTTTTTGGTTAAAGAAATGATGATGTAATTCCGTTTGGCTTATTAATAAAAGTTGAGTGCTTTTCTTTATTATTCCTTTTTAATTATGAGCTTTTCTTTTAGGAATGGATGAACTACAATGTCTTGCGGATAGTGCGACTATGCACACCATTCTACGACATAGGCAATTATTCTTAGAGATGTTGCCTACATATTCCTTTGTGACTACGATGGCTAGGCCATCAGGTTTAGTTCAAGGACATGGAATGACCCAATTCCTATTGCCAAATGGCACCTTGATTAAAGTCACTGAAGCTCTCTACGCTCCTAAGGCCAATCGAACCTTATTGAGCTTTAAAGATATAAGAGCCAACGGATTCCATGCGGAAATGCATAATGAGAACAGAAAAGAGTTCCTTTGCATTACCTCTAATGATTGCGGATGAAAGCGCATCTTAGAGAAACTTATGTGTCAATCTAGTGACTTTATGTCACTACAATTCGACCAATTGAATCCAATAATGTCATAAGAGAGGATCTCTTGGATTCATACACATATTGGCTTTGGCATGACAGACTAGGACACCCTGGTCGTGATATGATGCTCCGTATACTAAAGACTTCACACGGACATCCATTCTTCAGAGTGAGAAGAAGTAAGAATCGAACATTGATTCCTGGACTTAGCAAGACAGCAACAATTGCAGCATCTGGCGCTGCAGCCGTCTTGGGGCGCCATAGGGCCCCCCAAGTCCCATGTGATGACGCCATCAATGGCACCAACCATGAGCATGACGCCATGGTTGCCTCTCCTAGTGGCCATGACGCCACACACACCAATTTCCATGGCTCTAATGCCATGATGGGAGATGTAGTCACACATTTTGCTTCTAATAGCGCTACAGATGCTCAGGCCCAACCAAAATCCTCATTGGTTGCTTCTAAGGCCCCTCGCTCATTTTGCAAAGCCTGTTCATTCAGGAAATTAGGACTGAGACTGTCCTACGCAAAGGATCCCAAAATACTCATTATGTTCTTACAGAGAATCCAAGGGAATATCTGTGGATCAATTCAACCATTTAAATACTTTATGGTATTGGTTGATGCATCGACACACTGGTCACATGCCGCGTTGTTATCCACTCGAAATGCTGCTTATGCTAAACTCCTCACCCAGATTATTCGTCTTCTGGCTCACTACCCTGATCATCCTATTAAGTCAATTTGACTTGATAATGCTTGGGAGTTTACATCGAAAATGTTCGATGACTATTGCATGTCACTGGGGATTGATGTAGAGCATCTAGTTCCCCATGTTCATACCCAAAATGGTCTCGCAGAAGCTGCTATCAAATGACTACAGATGATAGCGCAGACATTGGTTATGCGTACCAATCTCCCTGTTTCTGCTTGGGGATATGCAATATTGCATGCAGCGACGCTAATTCATCTACGACCCACTACAACCCAATCTTACTCTGCGTTACAGCTAGTGACTAGATACGAGCTTGATATCTCGCACTTACGCATTTTTGGGTGTACCATTTATGTGCCTATTACGCCGCCACAGCGTACTAAGATGGGTCCACAACGACGAATGGGCATTTACGTTGGATATGAATCTCCAACCATCGTCCGCTATCTTGAACCCTTGACAGGCAATCTCTTTACCGCTAGATTTGCCTATTATCACTTTGATGAGACAGTCTTCCCATCGTTAGGGGGAGATAAGAACACATATGTTCAACAGGACCGACAGGAATTGTCGTGGTCTGTGCCACTATGTCTCATCTCGATCCCCGTACTGCACAGTCTGAACTTGAAGTACAAAGAATAATCAAGCTCCAGAACGTAGCAGACACTCTGCCTGATGCATTTTCTGATGTTGCCAAAGTGACGAGATCATATATATCTGCTGCAAATATGCCTGTAAGGATTGATGTCCCAAATAATGGACATAACGCCACTCCTGTGACACCAGGAGATGGAGCCATTGCCCAAAATGGCAATGATGTGGCATCTATGGCCTCAGGTCTTGCAAGGAAGTGCGGTAGACCAATTGGTTCAAAGGATACTTGCCCTAGAAAGAGAGCGAATGAGGCACAAACAAATCCTTTGATCATCGATACTCAGAATCTGTCCCATGAGAATGTTCCGGATTATGGTTATGTCCAAGAGACATCATTGGGGGATGCCTCATGTTAGAACCTATCCCTGAGAACGTGGAGATCTCTGTAAATTACACTAGTATACATGGGACGTGGGAAAGAAACTCCATCATCATTGATGATGTATTTGCGTATTCAGTGGCGCGTGGGATTATTGAGACCGATGACATCGAACCACGCTCTGTTGATGAATGCCAACATAGAGCTGACTGGCCAAAATGGAAAGATGCGATCCAGGCAGAACTTGATTCTCTAGCGAAAAGAAAGGTATTTGGCAATGTTGTACCAATACTGCCCAACACCAAACCAGTTGGTCACAAATGGGTATTCGTTAGAGAGCATAATGAGAAAAATGAGATTGTAAGGTACAAAGCTCGCCTTGTGACGCAAGGCTTCTCACAACACCCTGGAATCGACTACAAGGAGACCTATTCTCCCGTAATGGAAGTCATAACGTTCCGCTATCTTGTCAGTTTGGTAGTTTCCGAAAAACTAAACATGCAGCTTATGGATGTGGTTACAGCGTATCTATATGGGGATCTAGATATGGAAATTTACATGAAAGTTCCAAATGGAATTCAGCTACCCAAATCAAGTGGCTCTAAACCACAGAGCGCGTTTGCGATTAGATTGAAACGCTCACTATATGGATTGAAACAATCCGGACGGATGTGGTATAACCGTCTAAGTGACTACTTGATTGGAAAGGGATATGTCAACAATGAACTATGCCCATGTGTGTTCATAAAAAGGACAAGTTCTAGATTTGCAATAGTAGCGGTTTATGTCGATGACATGAACATAATTGGTACCCTTAAACAGTTAAGGGAAACCGCTGAACACTTGAAATCCAAGTTTGAAATGAAAGATCTTGGAAAAACACGGTTTTGTCTCGGTTTAGAACTTGAGCACCGTAGAGATGGTATCCTGATTCATCAATCAACTTATACCCAAAAGATGCTTAAGCGTTTCAACACTGACAAGATTAAGCCTTCAAGCACCCCAATGGTCGTCCGTAGTCTTGATCCAAAGAAGGATCCATTCCGTCCAAAAGATGACGACGAAGAAGTGCTAGAGGCAGAAGTGCCCTACCTAAGTGCAATAGGCGCATTATTGTACTTAGCACAATGCACAAGACGGGATATCTCATTAGCTGTGAACTTGCTAGCTAAATATAGCTCTGCGCAACACGACGCCATTGGACTACTGTTAAAGATATCTTTCGATACATAAGTGGTACGATTGATATGGGTTTTTTCTATCCCTACAGAGAGAAGATGGATTCGGACCCATCTAGTGTCAGGGACGCCACATATGGTGGACTGCGTTCCCTCTCCCCATCCCAAAACGAAATAAGTGTTTTGGAAGGTTTTGCTAATGCTGGGTACCTCTCTAACCCACACAAAGGTCGCTCCCAAACTGGTTATGTTTTCACCATGGGAAAGACCGCGATATCTTAGAGGTCTACAAAGCAGACCTTAGTCGCTACCTCTTCGAATCATGCAGAGATTATTGCTCTTCATGAAGCAGTTCGTGAATGTATATGGCTTAGGTCCATAATTACACATGTTCGAAGCAATTGTGGTCTAAAGTCTACCACAGATGAGCCAACAAGCATTTATGAGAATAATGCTGCTTGCATTGAACAAATGAAGCAAGGCTACATCAAAGGCGACAACACCAAGCACATATCGCCTAAATTCTTCTACAATCAGCAACAACAGAAGCTCCTCAAGATCAAAGTGAACCAGGTTCGATCTGAGGGCAATGTGGCAGACCTGTTCACTAAGTCATTGCCCAAATCCACGTTCGAGAAACATGTGGCAAGAATTGGCTTGCGGAAATTATCTAAACTCCCATGATCGTAGTCATCAGGGGGAGGCGTAAACATCAGGGGGAGATGTCTACATGTTCGTCTCTAATCGTGAAGGGTGTATTGTGCTCTTTTTCCCCTTCAACCGAGGTTATTTTTGTCCCACTGGGTTTTTGTTACTCGGCAATGTTTTTAACGAGGCAACGAGAGAAGCACTGTGTTTGGGCAACACAAGGGAGAGTGTTCAAGTAAACACTAATTTGTATTTGGCCCAAACTCTAGGTTACTTGACCTAGTGGTAATAGGGTTAAATTAGAAGGATCTAGATTCCTATTCAATGTACGATTACTTTCCTTGTATAATTGAGATTCTATGCATTGTAATCTTCTATATAAAGAGACCCCTATTATCAATGAGAATATACAGCGAATTTCTCTCAATTTCTGATTCCCTAAAACAATATATATATATATATATATATGTAAAAAAAATAAAAAATTATCTGGAATGTATTTTGTTGTTTCATTGCTGTACGCCTGTAGCTCTGTACGTGACATTTGTTCTTCTCTATTGTTGAATCTCTCTTGTTGTCACTTCTCAAACGAAACTTGTCCAGATAATTAAGTCTATCTTGCTCCAATACCATGCCTGTTCGGCTCTTTCTCCTATTGAGGAGGTAGAAGGAGACGAGTTCTTCTTCAGTTGGGTAGAAACGGAAGCCTGTTGTGAGTTCTTGATCCATTATTGAAGTCTTGTTTTATCTGATTATCTGTAGCAGGAGACGAGTTCTTTTTCAGTTGGGTAGAAGGGGACGAGTTCTTCAATTTTGTATTTGGGTGATGATAATTTTAGGTTAAGTTTCTGTTTGGTGGGAGAGGTAATTAAGTCTCTCGTTCTCCTTTTAATCTCGAGTTATGTATTTGTGCTAGTCCTAGTAGTCTGAGACTGCAAAACAATGAATTAAGCAAACAACCAACTGGACTAGTTGACTAACTCCAACTTTATAGTTGAGATTAAAGAAAATTGTTTTGATTTGCTGATGTCAATTGAAATTGAGTTTAATATATTATGATAATGGTATTGTATCATTTGTATGGCAGTATTTCAATTGAAAATGGGTTTATATTGGTAGGGAGCCCAAATTTTTTTTTTCACCTAGAGCCCTGGAAATCTCAAGGGCAGCTCTGAGCGCTACTAAGAGTTGTTGTCTGGTGTGGTGGTTTTTCAAGTCAGCAGTAGGAATAAGAGCTTTGAGCTTGGCCTTCGCCTCCCCATCCAAGTAAAACCTGGATCGCGTGCTCAACCATCCACCAAACAAAAGGAACCAACAACGAAACAATTAACAAATAAGACTAAAAGCCCACTAGCCAGGGCCCAAAGCCATAGACTTGGCCCAAAAACCTCCTTCCTCCCAAACCTCCAGGCTGATCGCAGAGAGCCAATCCCACCGTTGTCGGATCTGTGGCAGCACCACCAACGAATCATTGCGCAGCGGCGAACAACTACTTCCAGCTGACATCAGTGGTGAGACCATCGGACCAACCAAATCCATTTTGGATCCATGTTGTCCAACAGATCGGAAATTCCACCACTGGTCAGATCTCTGATACTCCCTCGCCAATACCAGGGAAAAAACCACCACGCATGGCCACTCCGTTGACCCCATATCCCATCGCCAGCCATCAGCCCCCTAACGACTGACCTCCGTGGCGATCGGCCAAGCCTCCAGGAAAACATATCGCATCTGATCCGTCATGCCTGAAATTGACCGCGCAAACATCCATCTCCGGCCACGCCTACGCTAAGCAGTCCCAACGGTGGTCCTTGGATCGTCACAGGCCCATCCGACGATGATGCCCCAAGGACGCGTCGCCAAAGGGAGCATAACTCACTCACAGATACCAAGCGCGCGCAGCGCGTTCTATAGACTATTGATCTGATACCAAGGCAGAGTTCTACAATGAATCATGAATAAAAACTTACTGTTTTACTATCATTAGCATCAACGTTTATGTCAATCTCTTCGTTTGTGACCTGTAGTGTTTCATCGTTATGAAAAATTTTCAGTTTGAGGCGTTTGCTAATGGATAAAGTCTTCAACAATGGGCATTTGACAATGCAATCTCTAGAGCAAAACCCTTGCAATTTTGGTAGTTTAGAAAGAGTTTCAGATATGTCAACCGACTGAATACAATCTCATTTCCTGAATCGTCATCTTCTGTGCTTTCCACTATTTCTACCAGTCTTCCATAATCATCAACCGTCAGGTGTGTGAGTTGCAAGAAACTTTTAGCTGTGGAGCAAGTTATCAAGTATTCCAATCCCGGACAATCAATTACTTGCAAACTCGTCAGATTGTTGAAAGATATTGCGGATGATCTCAGATTCCTTAAGTTGTCACAATACTTTATCCCTAGAATTTTCAGGTTTGGAAAATTTTGACCTGCTAATTGGGAGTTATCTTCCCCAGTTCCCCTAGATGCAGCAGCTTCCACATGCCGCAGAGCCACAACTCACTTAAATAAAGGAGGGCCCCAACTACATTTATTTCCTCACTATATTTCATTGGAAGGAGCATAACCCATCGTAGTGAGTTTTTCGAGATCAAGGAATTGCTCAAGTACAGCTGCTAACTCGGAGTGTGTACTGCCAACTCAAAGAAATTCTAGTTTGCTAAAGAACTTTACTGGGAATGGACCATCCCAAATCTCCATGTTGGACATGGCCACTAATTTCAAGCTGGGGAATGAATCCTGTAATGTTATCAACGTGGTCGTGAATGTTAAAGAAATACAAAGTACCTTCTGAACACAAATCTCAAATACATCTAAAAGCATAAACTAATTTATATATTCGTCTATGCTACATGTCAGACATTTTTTTTTTTTTTTGAAATAAATGACTGATGCAGCTGCCTTTAAGTGTCTATTAATAAAACTACCGAATACAAGGAGGGACATTAAGCCTAAACCCTTTATCACAATTTTTTTTTGAAATAGGTTCAGTACGGCTGCCCTCAAGCCTTAACCATTAATGAAACCTCAGAACACATGGGGGGGACATGATACCTAAACCTCAAATTACAATAAGCATAAGAAACCCCTTATCACAATAAACATCTAGAGTACGTCCCAGAATAATATCAGGAGTCTCAAGCATTCTTTCACATGCTATACACACAATATTAAATGCAAAAAAATAAAATGAAATAAAGTGGGTCAGTGAGTTGTTTGAATTTCTTATTTAATTAAAAGTTATTTTATAATTATTACAATTGTCCTTGGTGATACAATTGATTTTCAAAGTCTTAAAATTTATCAATTTACTTTAAAGTTAAAAAAATAAAAATAAAAATAAAAATAAAAAAAAGACTCTTAAGTTCATTCTTTTTATTTTCAGTTTTAGTTGATGATGTATGTTCTCTTAAATCCTTTTTCAAATGAATATTTTGTACGAAAGACACAAATAAAACCTACACACAAAAGAAAAGGAGCACAGACCCCAGACGACGTGCGAAGGGCGGAGGCATACCATTATACAATAAAAATACATACTTTTATTTCAAGTTTCTGCATTCAACCATCTTTTTCATAAAGTAATCTGGGGTTCACATCCAAAACCAATTGGCAATGGATGGAGTGGCCCAAACCCCTATACCCATAGGCAAGGTCCCATTTTTCCTATGTGGGATCTATAATCTCAACACGCCCCCGCACGTGTGGCGAATTTTCAAGCCATACACGTGGACAACATATATTGGGTGACGTGGATCCTGTGTGGCTGTTAAGCATTCACACATGGAATAACCCGCTCTGATACTGTGATAAAATAATCTGGGGTTCACATCCAAAACCAATTGGCAATGGATGAGGTGGCCCACACCCTTATACTCATAGGCAATGTCCCATTTTTCCCATGTGGGATCTATAATCTCAACACTTTTTGCAGTAAGTCATTAATTTCAGTCCGAAAATTGATGAGTAACAAGTAGCATTACCACAGACCTTTTAGAAATATTATAATATCTCCTAGATAATGGTGGAACACTGAGCTAGAACTGTAATTAGAGAACAAATGGTTCTCTTATAAACTTGTCCTATTAGCTTTTATGAAACTAAAAAAATCAAAAGTAAAATCACCAATTTCCAGTTGGTCATAAAACTTTGTTTAATGTCTTTTGCCCTTGTTTTAATTTTCTTCTTGGACAGATACATGGCGAAACAATTCGACGCCAATCAAGAGTCAAGACTACAGGATAAGGCAAGCAAACTCCGAGACGTTCAATGCAACACATGGCAAAGTGTAGATAAAATGTTTCAAAGTGCCAGGTGCGTGGTCACTTTTCTTAGCAATTCACAGTTTTGACTGCCCCAAAATTTTTTATTGTATTTGGCCATCCCCGATTTTGTGCTAGGGTTTGGCCTCAGTTCTAAATAGTAGAAAATATTTATTGTAATCTCAAGTTGGCTGAGATGATGCTCTCTCTATGTAGTTGATCAGTTGTCTTGGCATTAGTTAATTGAATCCGGGACTGATTAGATGTCTAGGCTAACATTGAAGATTTCACATCATAGTAGAAAATAAGAATTCAATGTGTTTGGAATGTTTCGATAGATTTATTCATCTCCAAAATAGGAGGTATATAAAGAGATACAAGAGTAGTCCTAATAGGAAAACATCTCCTACAATTAAACAGAAAACATAATCTACACCTACAAGGAAAGTAAATATTTACAAAATATTCTACACTCCCCCTCAAGTTGGTGCATGGATGTCAATCATGCCCAACTTGTTAATCGATTTGTCAAACACTTTCCTTGACACTCCTTTCGTAAGAACATCTGCTAATTGATCTTCTATATACACAAAAGGGAAATGGATGATCTTCCTGTCCAGGTTTTCCTTAATGAAATGCCGATCTACTTCCACATGCTTAGTCCGGTCATGCTGAACAGGATTATGAGCGATTTCAATAGCAGACTTGCTATCACAATGAAAATCCATAGGCTTCTTGAGCTTAAAACCCAAATCTTTCAACACATTACGAATCCACAACATCTCACAAACTCCATGTGCCATACCTTGAAACTTAGCTTTAGCACTTGACCTAGCAACAACCTTCTGTTTCTTGCTGCGCCAAGTTACTAGGTTTCCTCTAACGAATGTAAAATACCCAGATGTCGACCGTCTATCTGTCTTATCACCAACGCAATTTACATCCGTGTACCCCACAACTTCCAACTCATCCCTTTTTTTCAAACAACAAACCTCTTCCAGGTGCCATCTTAAGATATCTCAAAATACGATATACTACATCCATATGCTCTTCACTAGGACAATGCATAAACTGACTAACCACACTCACAGCATAAGCAATATCAGGCCTAGTATGAGAGAGATAAATAAGCCGTCCTACCAGACGTTGGTACCTTCCTTTATCAGTTGGAACTTGATCCGGATAGATGGCAAGGTTGTGATTCATCTCGATCGGCGTCTCAATAGGATCACAGTCAAGCATCCCGGTTTCAGCTAACAAGTCAAGCACATACTTACGTTGGGATAATGAAATCCCCTTCTTAGACCTCACAACCTCAATTCCCATAAAGTACTTTAATTGCTCAAGATCCTTCATCTCAAACTCCTTAGAAAGATACTTTTGTAGAGCTTCCATCTCTTTTAAGTCATCCCCTGTGACAATCATATCATCAACATATACAATCAGAGCGGTAATCCTACCCTGACTACACTTGATGAACAAAGTGTGATCCGAGTTGCTTTGTTTATAACCAAACGCCCTCATGGATTTGGAGAATCTTCCAAACCAAGCTCTTGGAGACTGCTTCAACCCATAAAGAGACTTTTTCAACTTACAAACCTTGCCAGTGTCATAAGGCAAATTTTTAACTCCTGGTGGCATGTCCATATACACTTCTTCCTCCAAGTTACCATTGAGGAACGCATTCTTCACATCAAACTGATGTAGAGGCCAATCTTTAGTTGCTGCAAGTGAAATCAAGATTCGAACAGTATTGATCTTTGCTACAGGGGCAAACGTCTCTTCATAATCAATTCCATAGCGCTGAGTGTAACCTTTGGCAACTAATCTGGCTTTGTACCTATCAATGCTCCCATCAGCTTTAAGTTTTACCGTAAACACCCATCGACATCCAACAGTCTTCTTTCCAGTAGGCATAGTCACAATATGCCAAGTCAAGTTTTTCTGCAATACCTCTAGTTCTTCATTCATCGTTTGTGTCCACTTGGGATCCGCCAAAGCATCTTGTACATTACTAGGGATAGATACAGTGGATAATTGATCAACAACAAGTGCATGTGACCCAGACAACCTATGGTTAGACATATAATTAGCTATAGGATACTTAGCTTTGGTTTTGATGTTTGGTTCATATTGCTTCTTAGGAATACCCTTGGTAGCCCTCTGTGATTTCCTAGACTCACTATTACCTACCCCAGATGATTTATTTGAAATTAAAGGTACCTGAGAAGGAACACTCGCAGCGGATTCTTCAGTCGACGATGTAGAGAGGGGGAAGAACTCTGATAGATGAGGGCTCTTAATATTATGTTTACTAGGTGCATCACAGCTGGGCTATTCAATGAATAATTCTTTCATCTGTAATGTTCCATAATTTTCAGAATGCATTAATTCATCACTATCACCCTTAAGTTGCGAATCAGTTTCCTGGGGTGTGATATTTGACAAGTTATGGCCACTTTGGGGCTGCACATGTTGGCGTTGTACATCTGCCATCTTCTGCTTGTCAAGTTGTCGGTTGGAGCCAAGTTCTTGGCTAGAGCGAAGCCGTTGGCTTGGAGAATCATAAATCTGGCCATTTGAGGGCGCCACGGGTCCACCCACTTGTCTTTCTTCAAACAACACGGGTCCACCCACTTGTCTCTCTTCCATCAGTCCACTACCTTCCTTTGTGGACCCCACGATCAGCTCCTCTTCTCTCAACAGTCCACCGTTCTCTTCCATCAATCTACCTTTTGCACCTGAGGACCCCACAGTCATCAGTTCACCATCAAGTCCAGCGCCGAATTCTCCAGTTTCTCTTCCTTTTCCTTCGTCGCCTACTGCCCCATCGTCTTTTCCAGTTTCTTTTTCTTTTTCGTTTCCTTCATTGCCTGCTGCACCACCATCGTTTTCAAATGATATTGGAGAGGTCCCAACTCCAAATCTTGACTCCAAAGCTTCTAATTCTTCGAATTCGTCAAATGCAAATAAATCCTGAGAATTTCCTTCACAATATCTCTCCCCCTGAAGGGAAGACTCGAAAACTCCCCCTGATAATAAGGCTTAGATTCACGAAACGCAACATCAAGAGAAACATACATAGTGCCAGTAAGAGGATCATAACATCGATAACCCTTTTTGAATTCAGCATAACCAACAAATATACACTTACGGGCACGGGGATCAAGCTTGCTGCGTTGAGACTTGGGAATATGAACATAAGTTGTGCATCCAAACACTCGGGGCTCCAAATTAGGCATAGAAGGGATGGTCAGAAGTGTATGAAGCTTCTGATGAGGATTTTGAAACTCAATCACCCGTGAAGGAGTACGATTGATAAGATATGCTGCTGATTTCACTGCTTCTCCCCAATAGGACCGAGGTACATTCATGCCAAACAAGGAAGCACGAACAACTTCCATCAACTGCCTGTTCTTCCGTTTTGCTAAACCATTTTGTTGAGGAGTATAAGAATTGGAGGTTTGATGACGAATTCCATGTGACCGGCAAAACTCAATCATAGGGCCATTCACAAACTCTCCACCATTGTCAGACTGAAACACTCTGATGGATTGTTGATATTGAGTTGCCACCATTTTGTGAAATTCAGTAAACATCCCAAATACATCACTCTTATTTTTCAGTAACGACACCCATGTCATGCGAGTGCAGTCATCAATAAATGTTACAAATTATCGAGCTCCAGAAAAAGAAGGAATTTTCGCAGGACCCCAGACATCAAAGTGAATTTTCATAAAAGGAACAGGACTTTTATGAAGACTTGGTGAATATGAAATACGATGGCTCTTGGCCAGTTCACAAATGTCACAATGGAAATCCAGATCATTGACAACTGAAAACAAATGAGGTTGCAGCTTCTTAAGATAACTAAAAGATAGATGACCTAAACGGCGATGCCATAACCATATAGCTTCCTTCGCATTTTCTACCCCGTTGATCTGATTAGCTTGTCCCAAAAGATGCTTCTGTTTCTCTCCAGTGTCTGTCAAGTCCAGGTAGTATAATTTCCCCCTTCTAACACCATAACCAAGAATCCGCCGAGTCAGAATATCCTGAAACACACAGAAAGAAGGATAGAAGGTGACAATACATGCAAGAGCTAAAATTATTTGACCAACAGACAGGAGATTATAAGCTAGTGATGGAACAACTAAGACAGATTCAAGGGTTAAGGTATCAGATAAAGCAATAGAACCTTCTTCGGTGACCGGAGTTGGAGTACCATCAACAGTAGAGACAACATTTTGAGGGGAATGTCTAAGGTTCTTCCCAAGACTAGGGTCATTGGTCATATGGTCAGATGCACCTGTATCAATTATCCATGTACTATTTAAAGTAATCTTACCTTTCACACCTGACTACGCTATATTAGCGGAGATAGTGTCTAGGTGCACTTCCTCTGCAGTAGCCATGGCAGCTTTTCTAAGGTTCTTTAGCGGTTTCTTGGTGAAATCCCACCAATCAGGGTAGCCAATTATTTCATAACACCGTTGCTTACTATGACCCAAATTTCCACAGAGTGCACACTTTGTATTTGCATATATATTTGTTTCACCTGGAAGACTGCGTGGTGGAAGAGTTGAGAAGCCTGAGGATGGATCCATTGAGTAGAAAGCAACGGCTTTTGGGTTTTGGCTTTGTCGGCTGCAGTAGAATTGCAGACTAGAGCAGCAGAGCTTGTCTGCGTGGGACTCGAGCTGGGCCTAAACAATTGTGCAGGATGACCCACGTGAATGTGTAGTAGCAGATGGAAAGAAGAATCCTACGTGATGTACTGTAGTAGGGCTTTAGGCTTAAACAATTATGCAATGCTGTGGTCCCACGGTGTGATGCTATGCTGCTACTTCTTTTTTTGATGATTTGCTATGCTGCAATTTTTCAAGGTTGGTTATGGCAATTTTGAGATAGCCTTGGGTGATGGAAAAATAAATTTGTCCGGGTTGTTCGTGAAATATTTAAAGATTCAAGTTTCGGGTTTCAGGTTTCGGGTTTCAGAGGAATACAGTGCAGGGATTGAACCTGGCTCTGATACCAAGTAGAAAATAAGAATTCAATGTGTTTGAAATGTTTCGATAGATTTATTCATCTCCAAAATAGGAGGTATATAAAGAGATACAAGAGTAGTCCTAATAGGAAAACATCTCCTACAATTAAACAGAAAACGTAATCTACACCGACAAAAAAAGTAAATATTTACAGAATATTCTACAATCATCTGTTTAATACAGTTGTAAACTGTGATATAGTTTGGTCCAATCAAATTTGTAGAACCACTAATACACTGTACATGAACACAGTTTTATACCCACAACTGTAATAGCTACATGAGCATCTACGCACTTATTTTCTTTGATTGATGCATTTGTGAAGTACCAATACCCGGTTTCGATACTCTCCAAGTGCCCAGATGGGAAAGATATTTCTGTAGGCGGAGTAACTAGCCATGCAATTTTTGTTGAAGACCCCCATGATTTGCTATTGAAATAAATATATATAGTAAGTCCAAGGTAGTAATGTTATGCCTCTGAAACCTTGTGCAGTATTTACAATAACAAATACCTGTTGTGGGAAATCTCCATTTTCCATCTGTGAATTGATCAATACCTTTGCTGCTCGATGCAAGGGGATCGGGTCCCTTTCACCCTAAAAGTCACAAAATTGTGGAAAGAAAAGGACACAAATGAGTGTTTTCCTACCATTTCTAGGGAAGCGTTGACCTCCCAATAGTTGATCATATCATATGACAGTGGATATGCTATCAGATCATTAGTTAGGAATCATTAATTAACGTTAAAAGTCGCGTCATGTTTTTAGAAACTGCAGTTCATATAGCATTACTCATGTAGTCATGTGTATATGGGCCTAGCTTTAAATCTGTTATGAAAAAACACAGATATTGTCACACACCTGCCCTGCTTCAATTAGAGCCAACATAGCCCATCCAGTGTTTACTATATGTGGTTTGTTCCCTTCGAGATTTGTGTATACCTATTTATTCCACCATAGCAGAGATATCATTCAAAAACATTATATATGGCTGCCGGAAATGCTGAACAGAGGAAAAGGTAAAGAAAAAGCTGAACACAGATAGCTAGTAAATTCAACATGGATTTCCAAAACGCCCCTTTACCTTGTTTTGGCATGAGAGAAAGCTCTCTCCCCAGCCACCTGAATCGAGTTGCTTAGAAAGCAAGAAATGACATGCTCTTCTAATGCTATCACTTGTCTGATAGGTCTTGCCACCAGCCATTAACCCCTTTATTCCAAACCATGTTCCATAGGTGTAGCAAACTCCCCAAGACCCATACCTGGAACATAATGAAGTATTAAGCTCAGTTCATGTTTATAAGTCCAATTTTGGTGTTAGCATTTCGAAATTATATATTGATGAAATGGCTAGAAACAAATTTAACCATGAGCCATCAGGAAGTTGTATGCTCTCGATGAACTGAACTGCCTTTGCAATACATGCTTCTATTTCTTTCTTCCGATGCCCTGGATATAATTTCATGAATGCATTAAGGCCTTCAACTGCTGATGATGTGCATTCCACATACCTGCATTTATTCATACGGGTAGGTAAGGACTTTTTGTATCATTACTTATTCGGATGTAATACTAATGTAAGCACGCGTCACCAAATTTGTTTACCAAATGATGTGAGAGTATTTCATTTATTCAAATTTGGACTCACTCTCAACCCCATTGGTTATCAAATTCAGTGACTCTGGTATTATATATGGTTGTTCTTTTGCAAATTGAACACGGCTACTTCTTTTGGGAAAGCAATGAATTAGTAATTTTTGTTCTTACTGATAATCAATCATGATATCTCCAAATGTTTCAGCTGGATTGATCATCTGTTGTTATTGAAAGGAGAGTCATCAGGTTTTCCCAAGATTAAAAACCAATTATCCACACTTGAGTAGCATATTTCAAATATCAGAACAAAAAACAAGAATTAATCGATCATCACCTCCAACCAGGCATAGGATCTTGTGAGTTCATATGATGCAAACCCTCCATTGCTGTTCTGTTGAGTCAAAGAAATAAAATACATGTCATTGCTCTTGCGATTATGTAACGTCCCGTATCTTAATTTACCCATTTACTAGTCATTTGGACGGTAAACGACAACTATTTTCACTTTTACTATCGTTTCGGTACTTTTAGTGGCCCTAAAAGTTGACTTTTTGTTCAGGCCAAAATTTGAGAAAGTTTCCTTCATGTAAGTTGTAGAGGACGTTAAACCGAGCGTGTGCATATGTGGTACGTAAAAATCGGAGTTCGTATGCGAAAGTTATAAGCGAAAGATTAAAGTTACTGTTCATGGTTACTGTTCACGGTAACTTTCTATAAATAGCCGAGCTACTGTGGTAAGTTTCTATTTTTGAAAACCTACCCGGTTTTTTTCTCTCTCCTCTCCCCCGACTCCTTCCTCTTCGGTCCGATTACGTCCTCCTCCGAATTCTTCAGTTTCCGGCCGACCCATGACTGAACCAGGGCACCGGCAGGCTCGCCTTCTCTCCCTTGTCACGCCTGGGGTGGTGTTTTGCGGTGGCTCGACCGGAGGAGCTCGGAATTGAGCTGCGAAGTTTACTGTAGCCGATCAGAGGTTTTGTCGATTTCCGGCGATTCCGGCCACCAAACCACTGTCGAAGGTGCGGTTTTTGCCAATGATCGTTTTGCCCCTAGCCTTGAGCCACGATTTGCAGTGTAGAAGGAGAATCAAGGAGAACCAGATTCTAGGGTTCTTGGGTTTTCTGGGCTCGTGTTCAACGGCCAAATTGGAGCTCTTCGAGGTAAAATTGGAAAATGTTGTGAATATGAAAAATGTTGGGTCTGATGAGTAGGTGGCGCTGCCGAAATTTGGTGACCATTGGAGGTGGTGGTCACCGGCGCGTGAGCCCCGCGCGCCGCCACTGGGTGGCGCGTGGAGGCGTGTAGGGCAGTGTTTTAATTCCAGTTTGTAGCCCATTAAATCCTATAAATTGTATAGAGCTTGTATGTGAAGTTTGGTAATTTTTGGGTTGGAATTAATTATGAATTTTTGAAGTTTAGGGTTTCGATTATCGAATTACGAGAATCCGACCGTCGGATATCTCTCGGTTCTGCCTTGGAACCTTTAAATTAACGAATTGGTATTTGTGGTATAATTTGGGCTGAATCCGAGGAGAATGGGAGATGTAATTATGAGGAATTGATTTTAGGAATCGTATTAAATTATTGAATAATTATTCACGGAATATAATCGTGTATAGGATGACGTACTGAGCTATTGCTCGATGACGGAACTCGAATGCGTGATCGTCGGAATAGTACTGTGAGTGGACTTTTGTTTTTAAATAATGATGCATGCATTTATTTCTTAAAGTAATGCTCTAGTTATTTATCATATTACATTTTGAGCATATAATTGTTTTCGGATTTCTGATTTCGATTCATCTCGTGGATTTACCTTCAATGATGATTTTCATGAAGTGATTATGAATTATTCCGGTTGTGATTTTCGGATATTAATTTTGTTATGCTCGGATTCGAATTTATAATTTATGTTGTTTTTTTCTACGAATATATTTCCGAGGTGATTTCCGGAATTGCATATTATATTTTCATTTGTCGATTTGAGATTTTTAAAGGATTTTCGAAATGGGATTTCGATGGAGTTATATTTCTTATATTATTTATCGACTTTCAGATTTGGCATTGGGAATGCCTTGATGATGATCTTGGAATTGGTTTTGTTTCGATTTATGGAGACTATGTTTTATTATTATTCTCCCCTATTTATCTTTGAACTTGAGATTATCTTGGCGTGTGGGACACATCGTTGGAAATTCATTTGCGAGAGTTGGGGAAGCCTTATGTATTTATGGATTTATATGGTTACGGATTACTCTTTTTGCCATACTTTGGGTGACTATTATCATTGCTAGCATTGATTCGTCCGCCTTTGTGGCAAGGTGATGGGATCACCGAAGCCCGTCCGCCTTTGTGGCGCTGGTTACTGTCTTTGTGACAGTAATGCTGAAGCCCAGTATCCTAATCGCTACACATAGTGGCGTGTGGGTATATAACGGGAGTATATGGGAGTACTTTAGCCTGGGAGGCTATCACCCTAGCCTGCGAGGCTCATTCGTATGGCTATCATCTTCCCCTACTCATTGTATTATTGCTGGGCTAGCGGGGTCTAGTCCGATTTTCACTGTAGCCAGTGGGGCTGGTCTTATTTCTTTTCTTGAGAAACGAGATTTCTGTTTTTCATTATAATTTTCGAATGTTGTGACTAGCGAGGCTAGTCAGTGTATCGTTTTGAAATTCTTGGTTTTAAAGCTAAATGTGTTTTCTTATTGCTGCATGCATCGGGTTTTTAAAGAAATAAACGTGAGAAAGTATGAAATCTTTTTCTTTTTAATTTGTTTGTTTTTGTCCACTCACGCTAACTTTTTTACGTACTTTCCCCTGGGCCCTTCGGTTTTCAAATGCCCAGTTGCAGGCGAAATTAGATGAGGTCGGGCGTACATGGAGTCGAGGCACAGCCAACAGCATTGCTTCCGCGTACTCATTCTATTTCTGTGTTCTTTGTTACCTAATGGAATAGTATTGCTCTGATAACCTATGAAATTAATCTTGTAATGTGGGTTGAGACTGTTATTTGTGAAATTGGAGTTGTGATTTGGGGAGCAGGTGGCTCCAGGAGGATAAGGATGGGTTGATTTAGAAGTGTAAATTTTCTTTCTACAAGTTTTGGGCAGTTCATTTTAGGGGAAGTTCTGCCAAATTTTTGGAAGAATTTCTTCTAAGGTGGACCCCACAGGGCCACTTCAGATTTCAGGGTGAAATCCGGGGCGGGTTCTGTCAGATTACATAAATACTCGGCAATTCTACTGGAAGATGTCACAAGGTCAAGTTGTACCTGTAGGGATAATACTACATTAACAGCATCATGCAGTTGATCAGCTGCTATTGCTTCTCCCACAATTTCGCAGGGCATACGTGATAATAAGAGTGCTGCCTGCAATTCGCTGGTGTTAAGCTACAAAAAATCATATTCATCAGATATTGATGGAGCAACGATTGTTTCGTATGTACCTTCAAACCTTCAGCTGTACAATCTGAGACAGACCAACCATTGTCTGCAGTGGAGAAGGGCCATCCGCCCTTAGAAATGTGACGGTACCAGTAACGCAGATTGCCATAGCAGTCTCTCCTAACCTATTTAAGTGATTTATCACACCAAAACCCATTTTATGGAAGCTAATGATAAACATATAAATGTGTATACCTAAAACCACAAGTTTGAGTTCAATTATGAATACAGTACTTGTGTATTTTTGATGAAATAGTGCGCCTTCTGAAGCACGGAACCATATTCATTCACAAGGTTGGTAGAAAGGATTGCTTGAACAGCCAAAGCAACATCCCAGCATTGAGATCCATTCGATCCCTATGTATCCATCACCAAAATGTTTAATTACTCACACTAGCTATCTTCTGAATATATAGGAAATAATAATTCATTAATATTATTGAATTCAGGATTATTAACCTGCATTTTCATTCCATCTTCTGCAACCCATAGAAAATCTTTGATTCTTGAAAGATGACACTTGTATGCTTCTGAATTCTGATCCTCCACCCAACAACAAATCATGTTTAGTACCTGCATGTTTTTGATCATCATAAGCCTTTGTTCTTCAAAATCTCAGGGCATACTTGCAATTACATATTTGACATGGTTCATCACTCTTGCTTATTACAAATTCAACCATACCGGCAGTGGCGGACCCAGCATTCTTTTTCTATGGGGGCGTGTATGTTAAAGTATATATATGTAACTGTTAAAGTATTAGATTTAGTCAGATAAGTGGGGGCATGTTTATAAAATATGAAGACAAAATACTATCTTATTAGATTAAATACATTATTTACAAAATATGAGTGGGTGCGTGAGCCCCCACTTGCCCCCCTCTGGGTCCGCCAGTGCATACCGGAACTGTAGAGATTAGTAAAATCATCTCCGGTAGCGTAACATGTCAGACAAATTAGCCATCTGTTTTTTTTTAATTATAACATTAGTAAATAGTACTAGATAAATGATAAAACCTTATTGACAGATCCAACGCAGATATACTGAGTGTTTTCATCCTCGTAGTGTATGTGGTACATCACAGTGGTGAGAGCTTTTTGCCTGAGGTTAGACAATGGCCATCTCATGAGAAGAGGTTCCCCAACCTTATGAAGACACCCCCACAGCACGTCTTGTAGAATGGGATGGGGGTAATACAAATCCTCCTGCCGATTTATTTACGAGGAATATTGTTTTAGTTTACCTTAGCTGGAAATGTATGAATGTCATAAATTGGATTTCCAACGGAGAAACACCTCAACTAAATTTATCCAACTAAACCATTACAAAAATTAGGTAAAATAGCTAAATTATCTCCTAACTTTTCCCATAACTGTTGTTTTACCCAATGACATTTCAATTTTGATTATTTACACTGATTTTTTTAATTATAGCCGATTTACACTTTACTGTTAACTTTTAGACTTTATATATAATTTCTCCTTTAACTTCACCTCAGGTGTCGGTCATTTTTGTCTTTCCAAATAGTATGAAATCTTGCATTAATTCTCCAACAAGAATATTCCAATTTTCAAGACCTAACCTAATTAGTTCACCATACGCGTCCTAAGACCTCATGAAACTGATACTCTAGTATATACCATGTTAAACAACTACTGAATCCAGAAGATATATTTTAATCTACCAGAACACAAGCAAAGCTTAGAGTGTTATCTCATTGCAATTATTTTTCCCAGTAATAACAATTTTTAAGTAGTAGGCGTACCATGGCGCATAGATTTCTTGCTTGGTCCCAATCAATCAGGTGATAGGGAAGGGTATAAAGCTCTGTTCTGAGGGAAAAAATAAGGCCGTTGGTGGGACCAACAAATCTCTTGCCGTATAAATATGACATGGGTAGGTATACCATCCTACAGTGACACCACATGCGGCCTGCACCAGACAATCAATCAATCCCCCCATGTAAAAATGAATAATAACAACTTATTCATTTTATTATTGGGATAAAGTTATACATGAATGATAATGCCTCATGTATGGAAGAAAACTAAACCTGGGTGTACCGGGAGAAAGTATGGTAAAAGCCACAATTCAGGAGGCAGTGGATTGTTACCGTCCCATTCATATACACCAAGTACCTGCCATGCATAAATTCTTAGTTAACTAACTAGCAAATAGTATCCGAGTGATCGATTTTCATTCATAGCAATGAGAGGTAAAGATCGGTAGAGTGTTCGATAAATTCATTATATTCAATAGGAGACGGTAAACTAAGCTTTAGGTACGAGTTTCCATTTTTTCCTCACTTTTCAATCACATATTAACCGTTTAGTTTTTAGGTCCTAATGTATAGATCACTTCTGCAAAATTTCAGCCAAATTGATGATCGTTAAGGCATCTAAAACTGCAATTTACACGAACGAACCGGAACGTTTGTGTACATTGTTATAAATTGCAGTTTTGAATGCCTTAACGATCATCAATTTGGCTGAAATTTTGCAGAGATGATCTATACATTAGGACTTAAAAACTGAACGATTAAGATGTGAATATGTGATCGGAAAGTGGGGAAAAACTAGAAATCCGTACCTAAGCTTAGGTACGGACGTCCGTAACGGACTGTATGTGTGTGTGTGTGTGTGTGTGTGTGTATACAGATTTTATCCAAAGCGAAGTTCCGCTTTGAAATTAAAGTGTGAACTTTGAGTTTTAGGTCACCTTTCGGTCGCATATCCACATCTCAACCGTTCAGTTTTTAGATACTAGTGTATACATCATCTCTGCAAATTTTCAGCCAAATTAATGATCGTTAAGGTATCTAACTCGCTTAAACCAATCGACAGACTGAATCTGTCAACCTGAATCGTACTAGATTTAAGGCAATAATCAATGCCTTAACGATCATCAATTTTGAAATGAGTTTAATATATGTTTGTACTTTGTAGCCATAAAGAATAACTAAAAAAATTAATAAAGGTTGATTAAATTAATTCGAATATTGACATTCCAGCCTCTTTTCTTTCTTGTTTAGATATGTCTCCGAATTATAATGTCGATTTGATTAATAAATAGGACCACACGACTTTCACTAAACAAATGATACATACATATCAGGACCACATTTATAATGAAGATTTCTTAATAGTTATATGATAAACTATGGTTTAGGGCCGCATTGTAGGGCAAAAAGGCGGGCAATTCCAAATGCTAGCAATTCGAATATTGATCTGCAGAGAATTCATTTTAAGGTTTAGGTGCTGAAGCTTACTGAGAGCCACATCTTTCCCCATGATGGGATGGTGGTAACTCCTCCACGGTGAAGAATCCATTTTCTTGCCTTATCCATGGCGCCATCACCGCCGTCCATCTCCTCTCCTAGCAATCTCAGACTCACATAGGACAGAGCTGTACAAAACATTGTACTTGGCCCTTCTATATGCAGTCCCCAACCTCCATCTTTGTTCTGCATGCAATTCATTAGTTGCATTTATATATGGGAGTACGTATTAATCCAAACCATTAATTAAGGTTTTCTTAGAAGCACCTTTGGTTAATTAGATGCACGTACTAAATACTCATTGAAAGTACAATAAATGCAAGTAAGTACACTTGAAATGTTTCAAAAAATAATAATAAAAACTTTTATAAACTTAAAAACACCCTTTAACTTAATTTGTTTGATTTTTTTTTTTTAAGTAAATGCCGGTGCGGTGCGGCTGTCCTTAACCTCTTACAAAGTATATGAATTTGTAACCACTGCAAGTGGCGTAGTGGTTCTTGCCTAGATGGGTGTGCTCCCCAACCTAGGTTCGAACCCCAAAGCTGTCAAAGTGGCCAGATACTGTACTGCAATGCACAGTTTGAGCATTTCACATGCGCCGAAGGGGTTTATCTTGGGCATAAGAAGCCTTTGCGTTCCCCTTGACAAAGTCAAAAAAAAAAAAAGTATATGAATTTGTTTGATTATGAGGGAGGAAAAAGTTTGAATTTGAGACGTCATCATTCATTTTGAATGGAGATATTATGGCTACACAATTTTTTTAATTTATTTGTAAATAGTTTTTGCTATTTAAGTGCTTATACTGATCATTCTCAAAGAAAAAAAGAAAAAAAAAAGTGCTTATCGAAAACCACTTACTGGAAACAATTAGAATATAGCAAATTGCTTTTTAGTACTTGGCTAAGTTATCAATAGAGGTGCAAGATTATAGTTTTAATAATTAGTATAACATCAATACTCGTTGCAGTGGCGTAGCCAAAAATCTCTCTTAGGAGGGTCAAACTTTATTAACTAACAAATTATATTCATTTTTAGTCGTCCTCTAAAAATAACACAATCTTTTGCCCAAAAAAAATATATATATTAGTATAATTAAGAAAATTTAGGTGTAATATTTCTTGTACTAATGCTAAAAGTGAAAGATCCTTAAATCATGTTGAATAAATTTTGGAATTTAAGATGAATAATAAATATAGAAAAACTTATGTGTTACTTCAATTTAGCATATTAATAAAGAATCGTAAATATGCGCATATGGGCATATACTAATTGAGATTAATTTGTATTGAATTTTAAAAATTGAGACTAATTAAAGATTTTTCAAAAATTGAGAAGGGTCAATTTTATTTCATTCCATTAAGATTCATAGATCATTAACACTAATTAAGGATTTTCTAAAAATTGAGAAGGGTCAATTGACCATTCTCGCCCTAGGCTAGCCACGCCCTTGACTCGTTGAAAGAGAATATTGGCCATGGTACATAGTACGGTATAGTACCAGCATCATCAAATTAAAATGGATTGTGGATGATAATTAATATTCCATGCAAATAAGATAACGTACAGATCGCGCGAGTTGGGTGTGATTTGGTTTTACGTAAAATATACAAGCTCCAAATAAATTACACTCGACTGGGGATCAACTAGTTTCTATTTTCAATAGTCAATTGATTGGATTTGGTAGCTCATTATTATATATGATTTATTAATAATTATTTAGAAGATAATTGGTCCCAACTAAATGGCTGCAATATGTCAGCCTTGGTTTCTCATTCAGAATGAACTTACTAAAGCAAACTAAACTACCCACCTCATGTAATATTATGACAGGTAGCATTTGAAAAATACACAATCAAACTTCAAGGAATTGAAAATGGAAAGAATGAAGTAATATATATATATATATATATATATATATATGGAATTAGCCCG
Organism: Rosa x damascena; assembly: GCA_001662545.1. NCBI lineage: Eukaryota > Viridiplantae > Streptophyta > Magnoliopsida > Rosales > Rosaceae > Rosa > Rosa x damascena. The sequence continues at coordinate 64,952 of LYNE01000129.1, read as the reverse complement.
AGGGGTAATAATATTATTCATCTCAAGTCAGAATATATCGTTATATACTTTATCGCTGTCATTTAAGGACATATGCGGAAAAGAATGAAGTGATCATACCTGATGGTTATAAAGATAGCGGTGGATCTCCTTTGAATGCTCGTGTGACAAGATTGCATCAAGGGCCCCTGTTACAGATAATCCAATAACCTACGACACGACACCAATATTATTAACTGCTTAATTAACTTTATTAATCTATGTGCATGTAACACAACCCATGTGATTGCTTGAGATTAGTGAATAAAATAGAGATGAATCGATCTTGTAACGTAAACAACAAAATATAGAGATTATATTAAATCCCAGAGCTTTATGTTTTGCTAGGGTTTTCTTTTTTAAGTTGAGAGCTCGTGAGAAGTGCTAATATTGAGTGATAGGGCAAATGTTGCATCATGGGAATTATACATCTCTACCGACAATAATTCTTAATTTCATTTTAATTTATTTACGTTGCTCTCGATCAAGTTTGTAGTAGGGGTAGAAAACTAGCCATAGGAAAACAACGTATGCAGTTGAATGAGCTCATCCAAATTTTGTCCTTAATTATGTATCGTATTCACACTACAAAAAAGAATTCAATTGGCTTCACTTTTTTGCGTCGGCGTGTAATAGCCGTCGCGAAAGGTGTATATTTTGCTTCGGCAAATTCACCCCGTCGCAAAGAC